>JBBPMZ010000446.1:0-13782 GCA_038090575.1 Tylopilus cf. pernanus | reverse complement strand
CGTCATCCTCTCCGCAGCTGTCCATACCCTCCTCTGTGGGCTTCTTCACATGGCCATTCGGTTACTCGTTCCCGTCCAAGTTAGGACCCTCTCTGGAGGGTCCATCTTTGACGACGCACTCCCATTCTATGCGCGCTACGCCCGAGCGAGTATGACTTCCGTCCTCGCTGTCATCATTATCTACACATTTATCCAAATGTGTTACGACGCATGCACTGTGGTTGGCGTGCTGGTTCTTGGACAAGACCCTGCACGGTGGCCTCCAGCGTTCGACGCCCCCTGGCGCGCGACGTCACTCACTGATTTGTGGGGACGCCGGTGGCACCAGTTTTTCCGGCGCATGTTCCTCATTCAAGGCGGTTACCCGCTCTCGTTCTTCCTGGGCAGGGCAGGGCTCGTGATCGGGGCGTTTCTCTCTTCTGGAATGATGCATCACATTACCATGGCAGTACTCAATGAAGAGTTGGCGCCGTGGAGGATGATGGTCGGGTTTGGTATGATGGCACCGGGGGTGCTCGCCGAACAGGTATTTAGGCAGTGGACGGGACGGAAGGTGTGTGGTGTGGCTGGGTGGGTGTGGACGATGGCGTGGTTTCTTGTGTGGGGAAACTTGATTATTGATGCGACCGCGAGGGCTGGGGTGTACGGCGGGCACTTCAGTGTCATTGAAAGAGTGATACCGGGACGGGAGGTGGTAGAGAGACTGATGATGGATCTTTTCAAAAGGGTGGCTTTCAGCTGATCGAGATAGTATCATGCTCTTGCACCTGGTTGGGGTCAACTTGTGCGTAGAACGAGTACTGAAGATGTGATAGAAAAAAGAGGGAGAAAGAATAGTATTGTTCGGCATACCGTATCTAGATACGAGTACCAACAACCAGCCACTTTGTTTGACGTGTGAAGGTGGCAACACTGGATGGCGATCAGGTAGCACTGGCAGTGACGTCCGCGTGAAACTGTGAGTATCCCGATCAAATGACCAAGAACAATTTGTCCCTGAAACTAATTGCGTGAATCTTGCCTTGGCTAATGTTGATGCTGGCAGCTAGTACAGAAGCCATATTATATGCCCCGGGCGAGACGGGGTGCACACTGGCATTCCTAGCCGCGGCGGCCCCGCGTTCGTGACCGCGTGAGCCGAAGCTGCATCGCCACCTCCGACTTTCATATTTCTTGTTTTGGTTCATTACCGGTGTCCAGAACATTCAGATCGAAGGTACACTCATAGTTCGGCCGATCGAAAATATTCCCACTACGCCTGATAGTTGACAGTTGCGGAGCTTGGCGGAGGAAACCCCAGGCTGGCCGACTCGGGCTGCATCGCCATCCATAACGTTAATTGGCTTGTTTTGGGTTCATTCGCTTTCTAGCTAGGACAGGTTCAGAGAGTGCTCTCAGCAAAGGGTTTGCAGTCCAGATAAATTCACCCCACACTGTCATGTTCAGGTCACACGAGAGCGACTCCCACCATCATGTCCCAACCGGACCCCGACGTCTGTACCATCCGACGAAAGCTCTCAGATGAATGCAATCGCTACATTTACAACAATCTCCCCGCCTACCTTCTCGACATTCGTAATATCCACAATCCCGTCGATCGTATCCGACTCAGCGATGTACAACTTGTTTCTCGTGATCAAATTTCAGAGACAATCCAGAAGCAAATAGAGGCCGACCTTGGGAAAATCCCCAAGCCCAGAGGGCAAGTTGAACCGTGGTGTAAAGTAGGTCGCCATCACTTCCCACTCTTACCTAACGAGTGCCCAACTTGTCCTTCCGGCAGGCCCGCATCCAAGAGTACAAATCCAAGCTTTGCTACGCTATTTTATCACACCACTGGGGCGAAGGCGAACCGGATTTCCAGCAGATGTTCAGACGGGAACACTCTCAAGGGGAACAACAGCTACCTGCGGGGATCCGAAAGCTGTTAGGATTCTGCAGAGTCGCTGTCGCTGAATATCGTTGCCAGTACGCTTGGTCTGACACTTGTTGCATAGACAAGAAGAGCAGCTCCGAGTTGTCCGAGGCAATTCGATCTATGTACCGTTGGTACGAAGGTTCGGAAATCTGTGTCGTCTACCTAGGCGCGTCTTCTTTTCCGGACGACCTTAAAGATGATCCATGGTTTAAACGGGGTTGGACCTTGCAGGAGTTATTAGCGCCGAAGAAGATCAAATTTTATGGGAAGGACTGGACGCCAATTAACCCAAGTGGCGGATCACAGGACAACGACAAGAGGGACGATTCCATGAGGAAGATAGTGGGGAAGATAACAAGGATACCCGATGAAGACATCCGAAATTTTCGCCCTTCATGTGACCGGGTATCAGAGAAAATGAGGTGGATGGCCCTCCGCCAGACCACAAGGGTTGAAGATATTGCATACTCCCTCTTTGGTATCTTTGACGTCAGCATGAACGTTGCATACGGTGAAGGTACTCGAGCATTTCACAGGTTCATGAAGGTTCTGGCAGACCACTGTAACGATCCCAGCTTCTTGGCGTGGTGCGGAGACCCTTCCCCGTATTCTCGTGCTCTCCCTAAGGCTCCGTCACAGTACTTGCTCGAGGAGACAACGGCAAGGCTTCTTGAACTTGGTGGATCCGAAGCTTCCCAAGCTCGGAGTGGAGATCCTTTTTACACAGTGAAGAAGAATGGACTGGAGGCCAAAGTACTTATCATCCCTATTGACGATGCCAATCCACTGTCTCCCGCCAATATCTATATCCTGCCACGGAAGTCACTGATGGCGACGATGGCGACGATGGCAATACCCGTTGACACACCTGACACAGAACTTACCCGTAAGCGACTTCGTTCTGCTAAAAGAGGTCGAAGCTATGCACTTGGCGTTGTCAACTACGACGAGGTTGCACGTCAAGATGATCACGGCAGTGTGAGTGCAAACTCTAAGTACTTCTGCCTGCTCTTGAGAAGGGTTGATTTAAAGTATTGGAGAAGAGAAGGGACGGATTCTGTGGTGGTTCTGAAGTGTGAGGGGAACTTTAAAGATAGAGTAAAAACTATTGTACTGCCTCATAAGCCCGATTGAGTACCTTTAATCGTGGATTTATCTATTTGCAAGATTGCGAATACCTGATCGATGATATAGAAGAATCGCAGAGCGCCACAGAATTTTCCGCTTTTGCAGTAACTCAGGCCGGTACCGGTGCGGAGTTACGTCTGCAGACCGATTCCGGGACTTCATTCGCGGTAAATGACTGCCGTCCGAATCATCATCTGACTGAACTTTCCCGTCCTGCATCAAGAGTTTGATTCTACGCTTGGCTGTGACTCGCGAGCAACGAAATAACTATTAGCTAACTCACTATATATGTATGCACTGTATCGGTTGGCGTCCGCGCTCTTTTCGTGGCGTGCGCCGTTCATTAATATTATCCAAATACAGAATATAGTATATTGCCCCACCGCTCATTTCTCCATTTCTGTATGTAATTATCTCTTTTTTTTCCATGCACATGACCATGCACCGCTCATGGATTGTTAGAGGTTTCCGACGTGTTTCCCAACCTTGATGGATCTTCTCTCCCGAGTCACCACACACCCTACTTACTATTTATTCGCTTGTGCGTGGTCGGTGTATCAATCACAGGGTCCAGAAGGATACATAAATAACAAATTGTAAATTAGATGTACAAAGCAGCCAAGAAGGTGATTGTGCGAATCAGAGGCGAAGTTATCAGTCGTAGGGAGCTAGAATAACGAAAGCTAATGGTTATGACCGTTACGTGTGGGTGAAGACTGCGAGCACCAACTCGTAAGGCTCAGACTTGTCACAGTGTTCGTGATGATTACTCTCAAGCGCCATAAGGACACGGAGTCAGTGCAAACATTATTCTGACATTATTCTGACAATAGTACGACTCTGCGTTGGATTATTTCCCCTCTTCTATCTTCAGACATGGCCATGACATTAGTTCCCCCCCACCTTCGGGATAAAGACTGGTTTTGGCACCAGAAACTGTACCGGGCTATGTCTCAGTTAGGCGTCACGATTGGGGCAGTCACTCAAGAAGAGTTTCCCAATTCTCATATGGGTCTAGATGTAGGTATCATGAAGATGTATGCCCTTTCCCAAGTTGAAGAATAGAATGGAGAGACCACTTACAGAAAATATTACACCCTGGCTCCACACCAAAGTCAAAGCAGAACGTGCGAATGGTAATAGAGCCAAGAACTACAAACAACACGATGGGCTGGATCGTTGTTACGAGCAATGCGTGGTTTTCTGAAGGATTCGCGGGATTTGGCGAGTGCATGAGAGTTAACGCAGTTACGAAAACTGCGCTGACCCTATCCCTAGTAGAAAGTGATCGTGTACGTACAGAACTTAGGAGCCATGAGTACCAACCTAATATTCCGTTCCACATTGACATGCGTACCAAAATGGTCGCAAAACAGTGCTTCAAGCTATCGGGACGCAATCTCACGTACCTACCTATAAAGAAAAACTAAAGGAGGGATACCGCAGAAGGATTGCGAGCATTAAAACGGCCAATCTCCAAGGGTGATGCCCAGTCCTGGCGCGTTGTGCGACTCAAACGGGAGCCAGGCACCAATGTCAATCGTCAACACCCATCGAAGTAGCGACTCCCATGGTGAATATGATGATGGCCAAGTACTGTGCGGTGTATGGTTCGCGATGGTAAGGCCTTCATAACTTGATTTTATTAGCTCAGAGGACAAGAATTCTAGAGAAAGTAAGTCCAAACTTCTCTCGTGCGACCAGGTCATTACCCAGAAAAACGCCAAGAGAGGTTCTAGGATAACTCGATCTGTATTGTGCAACTAATCGGAAGATCGGTGATACCCACACACAAGCACCCGATCAGGAACGATTTTCCAACAGCCACACGAGTTGAACTTTCGATAGTCAGGTGCATTGCAACGGTGAGATCTAGAAGAAAATATGCCGCCCAAAGAAGGAATTGGACCAGCGAATTTAAACTCGAGATATGTAAGAGGGGCAAAGGGGTGATACCAGGGCAGGTAACCGGATCTATTGGAATGAAGTTAACCACGATGAAAGGCGCTGAGACCATGTTCAAAGCGGGAAAGAGGAGATGCAAGGCAGGAAAGCTTGTTTGAACGAGTCTCAAGATCTCAAGAGTGACGGACATACTGACAACGGTAATCCATCCGACAGCCATTGTAGGGACAACCATGACGATCAGACCCTTTGCATAGTTTCGCATATAACCGCAAGGCAATTCTACATTCACAACGAATAAGCCAATTACAAGAACGATATGCATCACCTCGAGGGTGATCATGTTTCCTTGGGAGTCACTCCACGACTGCAGATTGAATACATTGGCACAATAAGAATCAATCATCATCCTGCCAATACGGTTAGCTTACCGGTTATAAGTAACAAACTCAGTGGTGGAAATATTTACTTACTGCAACTACTCATGAATTCATCTATCACACCTCATAAATGTGTTCAACATGACGAAATTCCCATTGCGTCCTCCTTTGAACCCTCTCGTCGTCGTCGAGATGAATGCGATACGTGGACGATGAGATACGTTATCGCATCCTGATTACTGTCGCGTCGCGCAGTCGTCTCGTTCTTGTTGCGAGCTGGCACATCGTTATGCGCAGAGGAGGGGTAGGGTAGGGTGATGCGAGGTGCAAGACTCGGAACGGTGTGAAACGGTGAACGCGACGTGTACCATTTACTATGATACGTGTCGAGCTAGACGGAACAAATGGCTCAGTCGTCGTGCGAGTACGAGACTGAATTGTCGCAAATTTATTTTTGGAATGATAATGACGCCATCTTACGACCCCTTATGACTGCCTTATAAGGACTGCTAATCCTGTTTTGAACATTACAATGTTCATTATAAGTCGTGATAACGTGGAAAAAATTATATAATTTTCTCAAATTTGCATGAGCAGGTATGTTCATGGAGGCAACCTTAATTGTAGTTTACGATAAGTCATTCTCAACTCCGCCAGAAATTTCTGACAGAGGTTCGCGTGAGAAATAAAAATGACTAAGCACGATGTATCACGTGGTGTTATCTATGTAGGATCGTAAGGTAATCGAATACTAACACACTATGCAAACTTGTCGTGTTGATACGTGACGATGCGACGCGTTGTCGAGTCGTGATGAGCAAGTTGTGAGATGGTACAGACTCGGAGGACGGAGGGACGAAGGGCCCGAGTGAGCGTGAGGTGTAGCATGGCGTCGGGACATGAGAAGACATGCAGTAGTGTCACTGTATGTGTAAGGGAGATAGGGGATGTCGGATGGCCCGGTAATGCCCACGTGTCGCACTATCGACTCGTTGCAACGAACCTGTGCTGTGGCACAGGAGGACCCAGGGAAGTTGGGCGTAGCTTACCACCTTGAACTTGAGGCCTTGAGGGACGAGGTGTGGGAAGGCAGGGTGCCACCGTGCCAGCGAGATCCGGGCGTGGGATGGCAGTGCAACGAGGCTCGCCAATGATTCGTCCGAGTTATATTAGTAGCGTTGACACTACGCCGTGACTATGATAATTTCCTTTTCAGGTATGACTCGGAGGCTCTAACCAAACTAGCTCGATCAAGGACAGATTCAACTTATCTGCGGTCAGTGACAAGAGGTAAACCATTGACCCATAGTGTGACGTATACATTCTAAACATTTCCTAGCTGATCTGAGAGGGAATAAAGGTATCCCCTGTTTCAATCGACGTAATGCCTGTTCCTTCAACTTCATCTGCCTCGAGTGGATGCCATCATTTTGTGGGAGGCTGTGGCTGCGCTGGCGCTTGCTTACGGGTAGCCGGAAGCTCTTTGATATTTCGCATCCGCGCGCTGATGTTATCGTTTATCGATAATATCCCGGTCTCCGATAAGCACTCGTGAACCACGATTGTTACTGGACACGTCAGCAAAGAACCAGCTCGAGCGTTACGCCCTATTACTTAGTAATGTAAGCTCATGAGGCTACCAAGCTGTATCACGACTCAAGTTCGTTCCCAGTCAACTTCACTTAGCGCGCTAGCTTCAGACAAGAACAGTCGTCGCTCATTTTCTCTCCTCCCACGAAATTCGAAAAGCTGGCTGCTCACGGCTATCAGGAGCTCTCTTCACCTAAAAAAGAGCTACTTAAAACTCCAATGTCCTCCCCAGTGTGAGTCAGCCTTTCTTTCCCAGGAATGAGTCCCTTGGTCTCACACATGCCACAGCACCCACGACACGTCAGCAACTAACGAAAAGAAACTCAATATTATCCTATTCGGCGAAACTGGAGTTGGCAAGAGCTCCTTGGTGAACTTGATTGCCGGGAGGAAGGTTACCACGACCTCGGATGATTTGCGACTGTGCACCTTGAAATATGCACCATATTCCTTTGAAGTACGAGGCGTGTCGTACACCATCTGGGATACTCGCGGCCTCGAAGATGCTGACACGGATGTCGGAACAAAAGGCTACCTTGATGCCATCGAGCAGGCATGGGATCTTATCCGGGATTTAGAAAAGAAGGGAGGGGTCGATCTTCTCGTCCTGTGCCACAAGGGCCGTCTCACAAGGGCGACAAAGAGTAACTACCGACTATTCTTTGATGTGTTGTGCGACGGCAAGGTCCCCATCGCCCTCGCCACCACACACCTTGAACGTCGTCAACGGATGGAAGATTGGTGGGACCAAAATAAGGAGGCATTCGACGGGTTCGGGATGTTATTTGCTGCGCATGCATGTGTCACTGGGCTTCCCGACCATGCAAAGACGGCAGAGTCTAAGGTTGCTGTCGAGAGGTTACTGGGCCAGCATAATAGCCAAAAGCGGTATATCATGGCTCGTAAAAAGTGGATGCGACGGGTTCTGCAAGACTGGGTCCGTCCAAGAGGGATCAAGGAATCTGATTTAGAAGAATGTTTGCGCAAGCGCTGCGATTTCCCTGCCCGTGAGGCGCAAGAAATCGCAACAGCCCTCCTCCGAAAAAGTTCAGGGGAATATAACAGGTGGTTCTACTCTGTGGAATTATTGTGTTTTTAGCTCATATTCCTTGTTTCAAAGTGACGGCTCTAACAAGCAAGCAAGTTCATCGCAGCCCAGTGTTCAATAAAGATCGGCTTAGCACCGACTACGATGAGGCCAACATAGGCCAACAGGACTCGGAGTTTGAGTTAGGGAATTGGGAACGTGTATTATAACGCCACCACCACTGACAGCTTCTGTGGCAAGAACGAGGGGACGCTCTAGCGCTCACTATTCACTACTAGCCTAACGACAATGCATGCACTTCATTTATTAACCATTAGCTCGCGCATCACAATCGCGACAGACTACGGCAGACTACCTTCCAAGAAATGGGAAATACCTGTACTTACTTCTTTCCTAGTGTTGACATCAATATCATATTATTCAAATGTCCCAGTGACCAAGGCGCTAACTTACGTTGCGGATCCGGGCCGGTCCTATTAGCCACTTGACGTGTCTGACCCCAAGAGAAGTCGTCAAAGTGCCAGAAAGCATATGCGGGGAGAACACCATTCCATACGGGAAGGGCAACGAGATAAACGACCATCCATCCAACATATGCGATCTTGCGCGACGTGATCACGATCAAAAGCCCAGGAAGACCGAGAATGAACGACAACAGAATGAGTGGGATGAGCGTGTCGGGACCGTTGGGGAGGATGGATATGACGATGAGGTAGAGGGTGAAGCTGATGGCAGCCGGTAACGCCAGCGTGCCGATCAGCTCCATGCCGACGACGAACTGCATCGAGAAACAGAAAGTACCACAGAGATCACGGACAAGAACGAGCTCGAAGAGGTTGTGGATGGTTGAGTTGATCCAGCGGCGGCGCTGTGACAAGAGGACGTGGAAAGAATCGGGGACAACGGTTTTACAGATGGCAAGTGGGCAGAACATGTTCTTTCGTCGAGGGAATGTCTTGAGCAGCAAGGTCGTCAGGTACCGATCTTCTCCCAGGAGGAGCAGGTTCTTCTTGTGAAGCGTGTCAACCACTTTTTCTGAGTAACGTTCCACGATGTCTGGATTCGCCAAGATGGGGACCCAATAACCATCGTCACCTTTGGGAGCCTTGATCCTGTACATACTGAAACAACCCGGTAAGCAAGTAACACCACCAAACATGGACTCGAATGCCTTGGTCAAATGGTGCGAGATGTAGTACTCGAAGACTCGATGCACAATGTCAGTGAGCACGTGGGCAGATGCAACATACGCTCACCTTGCATCATCGTCACGAAATTGACAGTCTTGTTCGCTATTTTGGTCTCCCCGCAGACTCCCATTATCTCAACGTCCGCAACCATACACGAAACGAGGCGTGTCAGCGAATCAGGAAACACCTTCGTGTCTGCATCCACACAGAGCACTAGCTCATACCAATCCGGACTGAGACCTGTAACCCTCCAGATCGCGACGAGGAGCTCATATTCGAGTGTCGTTATAGGTTCCGCGAACGTGACCTTTTGGAGGAACGCCATGAGCATGATTTGAGAGTCACGTTTGCCCCGATTCCCAGGTTTTTTGTGGTTGGCCTCGCTCGAGCGGCCGACCTTGACCACAAGGATCATCGGAACGTGTTGTTGCGCCGAACGGCCGACTGTGGTATCATCATAGTCATAGAAGCCCGCGTAGACCTTGGCCATGTTCCGCCGTCTAGTATCCTCATTGGCAATAGAGATATACGGGTACGCTTGTACTTCATTCGGCTGGGTAGCAAAGTCTTTCATCATGGACAGGCAAATGTCGGATGTGGGGAGCGTGTTTCTGGCGCCCTTGACTACGCCATCCGCAATCACTAGAATCAGTTTATGACTATTAGGATAATCCGTGGTAGCAAGAGAATCTAGTGTCGTCCGTAGACTTTCGATGGACTCGGAGTATGCAGTAACAAGACAAATGGTATGGGCGAGAGGGAAGTTGAACGGTTCAAAGTCGGAAGGAGGCTGGGGAACGACGTTACATGGCGGGAACGAGCAAGGCATGTCCATGGATGACGAGAGAGCTGGAAATACACGCATCGAATCAGAAGCCGATGCCGGGGTGAGATAAAAGGCAGGCGGAATGACTGGACGCTTATCGGGTTTCACAGGACGTAGATCACCCCTGGGGGGATTGGGTTTGCTTTTTCTTGGTGCAGAGACGTCCTTTGACCAAGTTTCGATCTCCTCGAAACGTTGCACCCGTTGCTGGTAGGCCTCCCGAGGGAAGTTACCCAATTTCCTAGAGAAGAACCAATGAAATAGGACAGCCATGACGAAACGAACGACAACGACGCCAACGATGAAAATGAGCGACAGGTACAGAATGACCTCGGAGGCAATGCAGCCAATGCTCGTGGTGTCGATGAACCCAACGGTGACAATGTCCGTGAGACATTGACCAAGTTTGATGTCGCCACCTCGCATTAGCATCATGGTGATATCTTTGCCGTTATAGATGCCATTGGCTGTCTTCATCTCGTCGAAAAGTGACGGATACTGCACATAGGAAGCGCTGAGCCAATTTAGTAAATCAAGGTCGAGCACGTTGCTAAACCAGGGGTCAAATCGATGAGAGGATGGACAAAAAAAAAGAAGTTATCTCACCCCTCGAACACAGCCAAGTTGTGATTGCCGGAAGAAACGTCACCCCACGTATAGTAAACCTGCCCTACAGGTGCCATAGCAGCGAGTTGCTCCCTTGCAGTAGAAGAGACATGACAATTGGCACTGCTTCCATAGTTAGTCATGTTGACTGAACTGGATTGTGGATTGTAGACATTGCAGGGAAAGTACCAATCCAGATTGTCTCCGGTCCCGTTAATGGGTGATCCACTAGCCGAAGTAATAATACCCAAGCAGTTTTCGTTGACAATCTGGAACAAAAAGCTCGCGTCATTTGACGCGAGGTTCCATCCACCGACGATTAATGGGTTCGTATTTCCGTTGAACTCTCCTACAGCAGGGTGCTTGAAGTTCGAAAAGTCGTAGTTATACCCATGAATGATGACTGTGCTGTTACTGATCTGACCCTCATGGAACCGATTTGGAGGTGTTCCACAAATCGTTTCAGTGAATCCGAACGTGATGAAACCAATGCCAGTCATTTCGGTAAGGATGATGACTAGTAAACCCATTTTTTCCCTCCAGGCACGTTGTTGATCTGGTGTTCTCATACCTAATGATCTCGGTGAGGCGCTGGGGAACAGCAAAAAGGATAACCAAGACGTCACGCACCGCACCGCCTGAGAACAAAAGAAGGGACCCAACAGGTGACGAGATAGCAATATATAAACCAACAATCCTTTGGACCAGGACCGATGCTATCAAGACACTTGCGGGACTTCTGAAGGCGATTTAGGCGCGATGGGGTTGCTCTGCGATTGGAGAGAGGAAGACTAGGATCCTGCATACCTTCCCGTCTCGCAGGCGACGATTTGCCACGATGGAGCCTCTGCGGATAATTACCAGTGGCTAAGTTAAATGGCGTATATTATTCGAGTTACATCGTTTGGATGAAAGACATCACATACTGGAAGGTTGAACGCCTACTCTGCTGTCGTCTGCATTTTCGACATGGCTTCGATAATACCACTGTCGATGGCCGGGTTCGATCCTTTCTCGGTCAGGTCTAATGAGACTCCGCCGTTTTCTCAGGTTGTCCTCCGTAACTTTCTCTAAATGCTCGCTGGTCCCTTTGTCCTGGCGTGATGGAAGGCGAGTTTGCTTCGTGCTCTGTCGGTGACCCTGCCTGTTTCCACGTCCAGTGTTCTCAAGCGTGATGCTGGGTGAAGCGCCTGGGCTGACTGGAGATGTGAGAGAGAGTTGCTGCGGACGGTTAATGCGAGGGGATCGCTGCTGCTGCTGATTTTGTGGGTAGTTCATTGTCAACAGAAGTCGAGCAGAAGGGCAAACGAAGCCGGTGAACTAGCTGGATGGCCTGCCCAGGATCTGGAGGAAGATCAAGCGAGCGGCAAGATAAGAGCGTTAGAGGAGGGGCGAGGCGTGAAAGGGGCGCATCTCTCTCAGGCTGATGGCACAACATCATGCACCCAGGAAGGGGGCAGTCCTGACCAACGGTTTTGTCCCTCTGAAAAACGGGTCATCCGAGGACAGACTCAAAAACTGTACCTGTAATATCAGATATTGAGAACGAGGATTTTGTATCGTCCATAGCGCGTTTCGTTCGGTCTGGTACGCGGCGTCTTGAACCAACTTCTGATGATGGGCGGGCCATTAATAAACCGGGCCGGACACCCCGGCGGTAAGTTTTGACTTGTTTACCTCGAAAGTTACGTTGGTAAATTTTTGGTCATAGCGTCGTATCACCGATCGACTGTGTTCGTTTATCGTACCAATTCACAAGGCCTAAGATCAAGGTTCAAGCAAGCCTCCGGGGAGGAAGAACTAAATGGCATACGGTTTGTTTCTCTTGTTCTAAATTCTCTGTGCTTACTCGACGTTGAACTTGTCTTGTTGATATCAGGTGCATCAGGTAATCGTGGTGGTTTTGGGGGTAGAGGTGGTGCTGCGCGTGGTGGTGGTGGTGGTGGTGGACGTGGTGCTCCGAGAGGGGGTGGTCGAGGAGGTCGTGGTGCGTCTCTCAAGGTACTCTATTCCATATCTTGGCTCATATGTGCAATATAGGTGGAGGCGTACGCGGCGGCGGCGTCCAAGCTCGTGGCCGGGGTGGTGGGGGTCGCGGCGGTGGACGCGGCGCAAGTAGGGGCGGTCGCGGAGGCCGTGGGGGAGGTGGTCGTGGGGGCGCCAGGGGTGGAGCCAAAGTGATTCTCGAACCCCATCGACACCCCGGGATCTTCGTTGCCAAAGGTAAGGATCACTTGTTGGTTACAAAGAACCTTGTTCCTGGAGAGAGCGTGTACGGGGAAAAGCGGATTACGATCGAAGGAGGGGTGGATGATACCAAGGTCGAATATCGGGTGTGGAACCCCTTCCGGAGTAAGCTGGCGGCTGGTGTATTGGGTGGGATGGATGAGATTTTCATTGCACCGGGGAAGAAGGTGCTCTACTTGGGTGCTGCGAGCGGGACGAGCGTTAGCCATGTCGCAGATATTGTGGGTCCGGTGCGTATGTTTTGCTTCGTTCGGGTTGACACTGCTAAACGTCGGCCAGGAGGGTGTTGTATATGCCGTCGAGTTCTCGGCTCGGTCAGGTCGAGACCTGATTAACATGGCCAAAAAACGGACGAACGTTATTCGTGAGCATTCTTCATTACGATTGGAATCAAGCTACTGAGGTTGGCGACCAGCAATTGTCGAGGATGCTCGTCTGCCGAACAAGTACCGCATGCTCATCTCGACTGTCGACGTCATATTTGCCGACGTCGCCCAACCAGACCAAGCGCGTATTGTGATACACAATGCGCAGCACTTCCTCAAAAATGGCGGTCACGTTGTCATCTCTATAAAAGCGAGCTGTGTCGACTCGACAATTTCGCCAGACGCCGTGTTCTCGCAAGAAGTGCAGACTCTGAGATCCAACAAACTCAAACCTATCGCTCAAATTACATTGGAGCCGTACGAGCGCGATCATGCAATGGTGACCGGTAAGAATGGCCCGCTTTTTTCGATTGCGGGTAGTAAATTGAATCCTTGTACAGCTCAATACGTTCGTCATTCGTAGAGTGGTGAATGAATGAAAAATTGGTGTCGTTCATACGCATTGTTTCTAGTTGCTCTGTAGATATAGCCACAGCGCCAAAAATACTCCACGTGTACATCGTTGCCATTGTGTGAATTAGTGTGATCCCGAATCACTGTCAAACTTGAACCTAACCT
>JBBPMZ010000445.1:0-13809 GCA_038090575.1 Tylopilus cf. pernanus | reverse complement strand
TTTGAGCTAGCCATTGTAGGTCTCATCTTTGCATTTCCGTCGACCGTTCTCGGTGGTGTAAATTCACCGCTCAGAATCCTAGATGGACCCATGTGCGACCTGTTTAACGGCATGAATACAAGGTGCATTGTCGAACCATTACATCAATCCCGCCACTATGGGCGTGACTTTGTCAGCGCTATGAGGGGAGAAATCGAAAGATAAAAAGGTGGGACGCAGCACTTGTTCAGCAGGAACGTCCATTCCTTTGATCGCCTGCGAACCGCCATTCCTCTTCTCTCACACCTAAAAGTCTAACGCTTCGAGTTGACATCACGATGTTCTTCCGTCCTTCTGCCATCCTCTTCTCGATCGTTGCCCTCTCCGGGATCGTCGCTGCCGCTCCCAGCGCGCTGCAAGCTCGTGACGACTCGAGCAGTGAGGACCAGTGCAACACGGGTAGCATTCAATGCTGCAACAACACTTACGACGCAAGTCGTTTCAGAGACGTAGGCAGTAACGTAAACTGACGAACCATTTGCGTCGACAGTCTGATTCAGAGCAAGTTACGCAACTGTTTGAGTTGATGGGGCTCGAACAGCCTAGCTCCAGCGGCTCGGTCGGTTTTGGATGCTCCCCGATCACGGGCACAGGCTCGGGTAGTGGGTCTACCTGCGTCTCGCAACCTGTGTGTTGCGAAGGCGACACGTTTGTGAGTTATATGTCCCTTTTTTTCCCGCTTGGCATTCGTTGGAGGTCGGTTTTGCTGACATGGATGTGTCTCTTAGAACGGTCTTATCAACATTGGATGTGTTTCGATTACCATCATCGTTCTGTGAAATGGGTGTTCTCCAACCGTGACGATGATGGCTGGATGTATTGTGTTGGAATAAAACCTGGGACTGTATAACTAGATGTCTTTGTCTTTGGAATTTAGGGATATGTACCACATGTTTGTAAGAACCTATCATGACATTTCGAGATGGATTTAGTTTGTGTTGGCATTATTGTGTGGGGTAGTCTTCGTCGTAACACCCGTACGGTGCATAGTGACCAAGACTGCAAGGATGATTCTTGCCGTAACTCAGGCGCAAAGGTACTCCCCCGATCAAGCCGTCTCATTTCCCTTCTCAGTGGTACAACTGCTAGAAGTCACGAGGACTGTGCTCATGCTCTCGCTGACTCGGATTCAATAAATCAGGGTTCAATTGCGGCGAAGATCTGATCTACCAGTTGATGTATTGTTAACAGATCAATTGAAGACCTGCGGACCCTCACTACGCATAGACTGTAACACACTTACACGCATGTCAATATCGTACTGTCGGTACCATCTAAGTAATGATGAAGCATGTGTTAGAGCCATGCCCTGGCATGATACTCACGAGTCGTGCCCTCCTATAGCGAGGGACTTTTTTCGTGGGTACAGCAGTCATATTCTAATTATAAGAAGTACTATCCAGTCTGCGCCCGCAAAAAGGCCATCCTTCCGTACGCTTCGTTTAGAAATCCCATAGCAACTCTGAATCTTCCTACCAGGAATGCTACTCTCGCTACGGCTTCCAAAAATTTCCTGCGACTCGGACGATGACAAGCAATGCGATCGAACAAGTTCGAGATTCCTTTCGGCATGCTCTGGCGAGCAGTGAACATGACCGCCCAGCGAAGCACAAGCGGTTTCCGGTCACCATCTACAGAATGCAAAAAGGTCTCTGAGGGTCATAATGATCCTTGCAATGTCAAGTGAGAAATGAACTCGAGCTTGATCGTCCCTGTCAATCTATCCCCGCGACGGAGTAATGAAAACTTCTGCCAGTTTCTGACTGCAAAAAAGTTCCGATTACTGTATGATGCTGGCGATGTTACAGACACCTGAGCCTGTCATGCCGTGATCCTTGACGGCGACGAAGAGTACACTGGCAGTAAACAGGATTGTTCCGGAGGATGCCCAGTTGAGAGTTGCGAATAGAGGAACCCAAGGACGAGCAAGCACACTGTGCCTTGAGCCCTTTTCATAGTGCGAACCATCAGGAAGCGAGAGATCATACGGGACAGCGACGTGGGATGAAGTTTGTGGTCTGAGAGACCAATGAGAAACTGGCGATAGGCATGTACGAGATGTCATCTGGAGTGTGCGCCATATCGAACGCAAGATTCGATATCCAAATAATCGGAGATGAGGCCGTCCATTTTTCGTCCAAACTGGCGTCGATAAACGACGAAATCAACTGTGTTGCAGGGCCTTTGTGACATCGAAATGTAGTTCATCAATCGAACCGTTCAAATTGACGCAAACCGAGCTGGTAGGGCTAGCATAAATGCACCACTAAGGGTATCGCTCATGTCATCGATAGAAACATCTTTTACGGCTTGCGCTAATGTCAAATAGATAGCATCACAACGCCAGGCGAGGTCCTTCAGGCCATCCTTGTTTTTAAGGCTTTTCTGCGACGACAGTGAACCAGTTTTTCAAGCGTTGCAAAAACAGAGGGTGACATGCCTACAAGAATATGAGGATATTCGTCATGCAGACCCAGCGTTCTTGGCCGTGTCAATCGGAACCAACTCGGTGACTTGTTGTATGATTTTGATGGTAGCATCAATTATATTGACAACGGATTCTGACCGATTATCCGACGTATCTGAAGTCCAGACGTTTCTTGATGATTCCCCGGCTCGCTCAACCGAGTTTTTTGAAGTTTTCTATAGCAAAACCGCCACCGTGTGATATGTACACTTTTCTGAGTGCAAAAAAAACCCCTCGCGTTTCTTGAAGACGGAGCGCACTTGATGTTGCAGGGGGAGTGGAAGAGTAACTTTGTTGGTGTGGACGAACTGTGCGAGAACTTGAAGAATGGACTCGAGAAGCTCGAAAGGATTGAAACGGAGTATCGATGTTCGTGTCTGTCCAATTAATACGGATACTAGGGTTCATAGAAGATTGGATGAGGCAAGGCACCCTACTCACGCATATCCGAGTCGTTCAACGGCGCAATTCGCCTGACGTGATCGACGTGGCTGTGCGCAAAGAGCAGTGGGATCGGAGTTTCTTGACAAGTTATACACACCCTTCCATGTATGTAGACATGGATCTTCTATATATCTATGACGAATAACAAACAGGCCACCACCACTGAGAAGAATCAGATCGAATGTTATGTCAATGCTCCGCAGCTGTGTGCTCGACAGGGGTCAAGGGTCAAAAAACTACACGAGGATTTTCGTGGACTCGCATGGCTACGATAGCTACGAGTGGGAGTTAACTCAGACAAGTGGGAAGACTTCTGCGGAGGTGCTCTCGTCCCGAAAAGTGATGCTGCAAGAAATCAGACTCGGAGACGAACCTCGAACGCGTCAACCTGAAGGTCCAAGCTGGATAGCCGCATACTACTAGCAGTGATCACGAAGTTCGAGAATGTCGGTGTCACACTTTCCCGTCGCACTGGCATTACGGATTACAATTTGAATGCACGATGTTTAAGTTGAAGGATACAGGTCGCCGCTTCTTGAGAGTGATCAATTGTTGGACTGTATTGCTGGTTGCACTGCACACTGAGCCGACCGATAGATCTAAGACCTAGTCATCGTGTGTTCCTTGGGCTATCTGTATCGTGCTACTAGAGTGGATCGGTAAGACTCGGAACTACTTGTTAGATTAGTATGAGTTTATGATTGAGTTGGAGGGGTGCATGCAGCTGGTAACATTTGGCATCTGGTTTTAACTATTGCACAGTAAGACTAACAATGACGAGGTTTTTACAGTGATTTGGGGGCTCCATACAAATACAGCTGTTTTCATCGTACATGAACGCGAGGATGATTGCCACGTGCTCGGGGTTGGTGAGAAAACGCGCGGCCTACACGCCTCTACGCCACAGGAACTGCACGCAGAGTGGTGGGAGAAGTGGATGCTGCAGCCGAGGTGCGGGCGATTGCAGATAGATCAATCGCTACAGATGCCGTGGTAAGAAACACAGATACGCGATCTAGTAAGTGAACGGGAAAGACCTTCGCCTTTGAAAGCAATCTTCCTGAAGTCCCATGCGTGACGTCTTTCCTCCTCGGCCACGGAGACAGAGCCTGTTTCGGATCCGCTCTTCTCGACTACGTGAGGGGGTGAGCGATTTGGCTCGAGCAGGGCGATGATGGACGCACGTGAACCTCTGCGGCTCTCTTCCGAGTCTGTGGAAGAGGAAACATCTTCGTTCCAATAGACATCATCAATTGCGGCTGCTTCGAGGTAACCCTCGTTGGCGATGCTGCCCCAGTTGTGTTGGCCACCGCCACCCTTGCGGAGGGACTTGTCAAGGCCCGACTTTGACTCAGAGCGGTCGCGTCTGCAGGCACGAGGGAAAGTCGCGCGCTCGGTACGAGTCATGAGGTGAGTTTGGATGGGATGGTGGGGGAGAAGAGTGAGGAGAGGATGTGTTGGCAGGGACGCTTTATAACCCTCCGCAGTGAGACGAGACCGTCCCGTGACGAGTTTGGACAAATCGATATGCGGGGAAGCGTGGGAATAACTCTATCCAATGACCACGTCGTGTGATCACTTCATCACCACTCCGTCAACCTTAAACATGGCCAACGCCATCCAAGATTCCCTCAGGTCCTCTTTACGTCCATCGGAGCACCTCCAGTGCATTTTGGATGTCGAGCTCTCCGTGCAGAACACGAGGGCACAAGAACCACCGAGCTTGCTGCCTCAAGATCGGACTGACACGAACACCCCTTTTCGGCGTTTGATTGCTGTTGTCACTCATCGCAATTATTTGCAACACACAGAGCTGGGTAGGTGGGTGCTATAGCTCCATGGGGCCCTGTTCCCTCGTTTTATTACGACTGTTTCATAGTCTACTCATCTGCAATATACCTGAAGCGAACGGTGCACCAAAGGTCTTCGATGCGCTGCCGATCACCGAGTATTTAGTTTTGGCAGTCGCACAAACGGATCCACTTGCCTCTCACACGACTAAGACCGACTCTGATGAGACCAGGTCCGGTAAGTTCTTGTTTCCTTCCCAAATCACCCTTCGCCCAATCTAATTAGATGATGTATAAGCTTGGCTTCTCACCATTAGACGTGATACACAGGACGTCACGCCGCTTGTATTCAAAGTTGGTAATCACAATACCCATGAATTGCAGAACTTCACCGCGCAATGCCGCCGCCTGAAGCAAAACGCGAGTACGCGTGTGCTCCAACGAGCTACCCAGATGATTCTAACAATTTACCTTTCAAGTTGCCACACATCCAATCAGTACTGATTTTACTTGGGTTGAAGCGTATGCTTTAGACCCATCGTCCCGCCGTCTAGATCTTCGCCTTCGTAAGCAACCCCTGTATGCACGCTTGTCTCCCGCTTTCGCTGGCCTCCCTGGAGATGACATCTCGGATATTACGGTCGTACGGCGTGACTGGATTGAAAAGGCCGCTATCAAGGAGGCATCCAGCGATAGCGTAAAGCGCCTCAAGTGTGTCGTTTCTTCGGCTGTTTTGTGCCCCCGATTTACCATTTTTACAGAATACGTCTTGGGACCTTTAACGTCAATGGAAAGGCACCCTCACAAGATCTATACCCGTGGTTACGTAGTTCCGAAGCACCAAGTCAACCAAAGGCTGGCTGCACATCTCCATTGAAGCTTTCGCCGTTTGAAATCCCTTCAGATTTACTCTTTCAAGGTTCGATTACGCCATTTTTCAAGGGTCTCGCGCGATTCGTAATTATTTCTAGAATTGCACAAGGGCAATCCGTCGACTAGCGCAGCCGGTGTACAAGCTTTTGGGGATCCAGATATTCTGGTTCTGGGTTTCCAGGAGTTGGATCTTTCTACGGAAGCACTGTTGTACGCCACGAGTACACTGAAGGAAGATGAATGGTTGACGTCTATATTGGCTGGCCTTGGTGAGAAGCGTGTGTTGTATGAAAAGGTATGATATTATCCGTCGAACATAGTCGAATTTGATTAACATGTGCATCGCCAGCTTGTTTCAAGACAGCTAGTGGGCATGTTACTCATCGTCATTGTGAAGAAAGCGCTTGTTCCCTGTTTCACCGATATTCGGTCGTGTGGCGCTGGTTCAGGTATTATGGGATTCATGGTATCTGGTTACTATTATCCACCTAGTCTTTAGGATGCTTATGCAATAGTCTACAGGGAAACAAGGGAGCTACAGCCATCAGATTAGAATTTACACCAACCCTATCTTTGGATGCACAAATTACAGGATACCGTCCGACTATCCTGACGTTCGTTAATGCACATCTTGCAGCTTCGGACGAAATGGTGGAGAGGCGGAATAATGATTTTCAGCAGCTGAGTGGATCTCTCACGTTCCATCCTGGACCAAATGGAATGAGTGATAGTCATCCGCCGACTTCATTCCCAAGAGATACCTATAGTATATACCATAGCGATGTGCTCTTCTGGATGGTGCGTTCGCCTCTGTTAAATTCACGAATGCAAATGGTAACTCAGGTTTACCTAGGGAGGTAAATGTTTCATCGAGCCCGGGGATAGGCCTTCATACTGTTCATTTAGATCTCAATTACCGATTAGACTTACCCGATGGGGATATAAGGAAGCTGTTGTTCTCGCACCAGTCAGGAATAGCCTGCATACAGACGCTGTTGCTGTATGATCAGCTTGGGGCTGCTATGTGGGCGGACAAGGCCTTTTCCGGTTTCACAGAGCATCAGATTACCCATAATCCGTACGTGACCTTTGTGTTGTGACGTCAATTCTTACTCTGTTTACAATAGTACCTACCGCTTAGCTCTGGGTGTGGCAAAGGATAAGCTAGGATATGACACAAAGTAAGGGTTTTCAAAACACGTGTGTTGGAATGGATAATTCTCAACGTGCAGACTAGGCGCAAACCCGCCTGGACGGACCGCATTTTGCACATGTCGGGCCCTGATGTGACAGTGGCGCAAGTAGCATATAGGAGTCATCCGGGAATCACGATGAGCGATCATCAGCCTGTCTCTGCTGATTTTGAAATTTCCGTGCGTGCTCGTGATATCTGTCAAAGTGGTCTGGTAACAAAGGAGGCTCGTGGCAGTCAGCTCTTGTCGATCAGTCGCAGTATGAGAATTCGGTATTGGCACTGCGTCGCGAACTGGTTGGTTTTGAACATTCCGAACACAGGCCAAAGATCAAGATCCAGCCACTTGCGATAGATTTTGGGACTATCAAGTAAGTTCAATTTCCTTGTCGCGCCCGCGCACAAACATAGGATCGATCTGCCAGATATAAGGAAGTGATTCGTCGCGAAGCAGTCTTACAAAACGAGGGCGATGTAAGTGTTTCAGAATGAGGGGCTCGTTAGACGTGATTGACCCTATTCTTGAATGACATAGATTCCATGTGTATTCCGCTTCGTAGGCACTGGAGCTGTTCCAGAATCCATCTGTGAGTACCTCCCCAACACCTCGTTGCCCGGCATCTGTGAGAATTTAATATCAAAAATACGTTATTGTAGCACCCTCATGGCTCCGTATTGAACCTATGGTGGTACGTCATGCGAGCTAGACCACACAGCTGACTCGGATCTTTCCGTTATCTAGGGATTCATCCGACCTCACGAGACGATGACCATTGTGTTATCAGCTTATGTCAATGATGACTCTGCAGCTAAGCTGAACTTGGGTTCTCCGAAGCTTGATCGCACGCTCATCGTGCACACTGCACTAGGCAAAGATGACTTCCTCGCCATCTCAGGAAACTATGGTATGCCCATGTCCTCTTCATAACGTCTTCCCACCCCTCTTCCCTCTTTGAATGACGGCGTAAGAAGCGCGCGGCAGTGCTGATGCTGATTTACGTCTCACATCCACCCAGAGTACACGTGTTTCGCAAACACCCTCGAGAGGCTCACGAGATTGTCCGGGCCGATCAGGAAGCTCGCGTCGCCCGATGCGTTGCTGCCTGCTGACCAGGCTATCAATGCACCGAGAGAGATTATGCGACTTATCAACTGGATGATGACGCACGTTTCCGCTGCTGTACGTACCATATGTCCTCGTAGTGGGTGGATGTGTCAACATTAATATTGATGTCCTGGTACGATTTAGGACGCATTATTTGCGCACTCGGTAGAGCCTCAGACGCTCGCACACTTGTGTCACGTCATAAGAGAGGTGGGTCAGCTGCGTCATCGGCAGGCGCAGGTCGTGAGGCGATTGATGGGCCATAGTGTCTCGACACGGGGGACGAGTTTCCCTTTGAATTTCCTCTAGAGTGTGATGGCGTAGGCGATAGTGACCCGCCCTGGAACACCGTGGTGGCGGCGTTTGCCAGCACGCTCGTCGCCTTCCTCGATTCGCTAATCAAGCCAGTCGTTCCTGCGCACCTGCACGCGCGGTGCCTGCAAGTGAAGGACAAGGATGAGGCGTTTGAGGTGCTCAACGCGTTTCCGCACGAGAGTATCAATGTGGGTGAACTTCGTCATCCTGACGTGGGTCTCCTAACGCGTTGCGTGCAGGTGTGGATATCACTGACAGCATTTTTGCACTACATCGTCCAAAAGGACATGTTAAAGGGCGACGCCTCCAACCTAACGAGTCAGAGACTGGGTATGTTTGAATATCCGTTATCAATCATGTTTCTGGCTTTTATTGACAAGATTAGCGAGTATCTTTGCGCCGGTCTTACTTCGCGACGATCCAGCAGGCACTCATCCAAGAGCGTCGCCTGTCGGGAAATGCGATTTTCTCCTTCTATTCATCGACTAGAGTTTCGGTATCCATGAACGATGTGTTTTCTACATTCTTTCATTACTGCTGCGGTGTAGACTTGACCACTATCCCATCTATGCGAAAAGCTTCTTGAATGCCTTCTTCTCCTTCTGTTTCAACTCCTTTTCGCGTTGTGTGATCTTGGCAAGCTCCGCGGAGATGGTCGCCTTAAAGTTGAGAGGGTCGTCTGTCTCGAGGATACCGTTGGCTTCTAATAGGTCACTCTTTGCGCCAGCGTCATCTTTCAGAGCTACCTTGGCGAGTGCACGACGGTAGAGTGCTTTGGCTGTGATCAAGTCCTGATGACTAGATGCCGACATGATGGAAAGAATACGACCCACTTTTATGTTCCGTCTTAACTGCCAGGAGGAATGCTCGAGACGTCTGGTGCACGGCCTGAGTGGGGTTAGGCGGCTGAGTGCGGAGCGCGGCGAGGGCAGAATTGATGAGTAAGACCGTCCGAAGCTCGTCGAACTCGACTTTCCTATCGGGCGTCGCGTCGTCCGGCAGGGATGGGTGCTGATCGAGGTACCTCAACGCCTCTAGGGGACATCTATCTTAGCCATCCAGGGCACAGGCTCAGAGAAACGGCTAGACGTACTGAGATACTTTTCCAATGCCGCGGAAGGGTCCGGTTCCCCCCCTTTGGACCCGTCGTCGTTCTTGCCGGAAAGCAACGCGTTTCCGAAGCTCTTGATGGCATTAGCAGCTGTGTAGGCATACTCGTGATCTTCAACCACACGCGGATCATCTTCGGGATAATCCTCGTAATTGTCACCGTCTGAGGTCGCCGAGTCCGTCAAAGAGAGATCGTCAGGGGAGAGAACGCCACAGGCGGCGATGACGATAGGCTTTGTAGGGACATCGCCATTTGCCGTTGGGTAATGCTCGATCTTGCGGACTAGAGAGGCGCGTAAGATGACCAGCGGAGGGGAAAGTGAGACGTACCGATTGATTTGCCCTTGATGACTTCGCCAAACACGACGTGTTTCCCGTCCAGATGGGGTGTCTCTGCAACGGTGATGAAAAATTGGGAGCCATTGGTATCTTTGCCTGCGTTGGCCTGTCGGGCGTCACAAGGTTGAGAACACCCACAGGCGCACAGGAGGCAACGTGCATACCATGGAGAGCAGAAACGGTTTATCATGGTTTACGGGGAACGCCTCGTCTGCAAACTTTTCGCCGTAGATGGACTCGCCGCCGGTACCTATTCCGTCGCGCGTAGCTGGAGTGAGCACTGCTCAAAGGCAGGAAGCGAGATCGGGCTACCGTTTCCAGCTGTAAAATCACCACCCTGACACATGAACCTATAATACAAGTGGAGTCAAGGTCCGATCCACACACCCCCAACGGGATTGACTTGAAGGAGGAAGATGCACGCACCCTTCGATAACGCGGTGGAATCCGGACCCGGCAAAGTGAAGTGGTTTTCCTGCCTTGCCGACGCCCTTCTCACCGGTGCAGAGGGCACCTGTGGATGTAGATCGTCGATGAGTGTGCGCCGGTTTATAGGCCCATCAGGGTCACGATAGACGTACGGAAGTTCTCGGCTGTCTTTGGGACCAAGTCTGCATAGAGAGAAAAAATGACGCGACCTAACGGTTTACCGTCGATGGTGATATCAAAGTAGGTGAGCGGACGCGCCGCTGCGGACTCGGACATGATGAACTTGAAAGTCGAACGGACAACGAGCACCTTTACGTAAATGACGCCAAGGCCGTGCACAACGAGCACTACTGAGTCACTGACTGGTACTGTAATGCCCTGAGGTCGGGTGCTTCACCGTCCAGCTCTCCAGAATCTCAACGTCGATGCCCCCATTAGACATGACGGTCCTCCGCAAAGTTTGCAACTAGCATTTCAGACCAGAACATGGGCTTTGTTCCACAAAAATGGTTTTTGGAAAGACATGTTGACCCTCACATGGGATTTTCGAACCATCCGCGGCCATCCAATCATCCACAAGTTGTTGGATACTCGTCTTGCTGTGACTGGTTCGTCGACGTTCCACCTCGAGGATGCAATCCGTGAAACCACAGTCACCACACCATTTCCTGACCTTCTGTCCATGATACAACTCTGTTTCGACTTTGAAACTACTCATGGAAGGGGCACCGCTGTCGCTTTTTCGGCTCCTACTCGCGGAGGTGGTTGGAAGTCAATGGTCCTTCTTCACCCGCCTTAGCGGACTCACGACGCATTGAGAGAAACTATGTCATTTGAAGACGAAGACATCTGGATGATATCAAGTATCTCAAACTGGTGCTCTTCGGGCGCGTCTCGCAGATCATACTAATGGGCAGGATCGGCGACAATGCCAGATATCGGCCTCGGAGAATTTCAATTCCTGTTGTACTCATCGTAGGCGCCCGTCTCGATGGGCTCGAACTGGCGGCGAGGTTAACACACCTTGCGATCTCCGCACAGGTAAATACACTTTTTTTTTTTTATAGATGGTAGGTTGGCTCAAATCGCACACTTTAGCTCTCGATCACGATGTTTGGCTTTCCCGCCCGATACCTAGTGATACAAGCTCCAACCAGGAGATAAGAGCGTGGATCATTCCAATTGGTAGGGGCAGAAAGCCAAGGTTTATGACAGCCAAACTTTCGTGTGTGTAGTAGACTTCTAAATATTCTCGAGATCTCTGGAAGGGTCGGCCACTTGTGTTCGCTTTGGTTTATGATTAGACGCAAAGTCTACGATCAAGAATATTATAGTGGCATCGTCTTGCACTCTTCCCAATTCACTTCTGTGGTGGAGCATCGAGGGGAAAATCGATCGCTGTTGGACTGGAAATTCAGGTTGGTTACAGTAACTCTGGTCGGTATCGGGCGTGTACTCAAAACTTCATAGCAAGTGAGATAACAAATGATATGGATCGTCACGGATGTGGTGTAATAATGTACGTGCGCAGCCGGCGCACCGTGACAGTTTGCCTGCTAACATTATATTGGGAAGGATTCAGCGTTCACCTATATATGTCATCTCTAGCCTAGGGAGCGCTCGAATAAATTATTGGTGCTGCAACAACATCATCCCCACTTAGTAATGTGCCGTCCTCAGGTTCGAGACCCTCCGTGAATCTGCGGATACTAGTCTATAAGGGCTAGTTCTCACTTTGATAGATCCGCTAATTATTTCCATACTGGTACTGTTGTCTAAATCAGCCATAAGTGCATATCAACAAGCCATAGGTCTTGTCATGCCTGAGTAAGTCGTACCTTACCGGACATCATTATTTTAGCTCCATAGACCATCGTGAAGGGGAAATAGTACACGGACGCAGAGGAAGTTAGACGGAGTACGGAGGAAGACTGGATACCCAAGATTGTGGGTCGCGATGTGTAGGCCTCTCGTCAGCTGCATGATGATTATTGATTGATTAATTGAGTAGCCGATCCCGCTTTGAGATGAGTCACAGATTTCGGGGATAGTGACATTTGCACGGGGAAAGCAAAGTTAGAAAAGGTAATATTTGCAGTGCAAATTTGGATGTGGCGAGCATGCGGACGACAGTCTCAAGTGCCCGTACCTAGGAAGACAGGCAATGATGATATGAGTAGTACGCTGGAAAACCTGAATCATCTACTGCATTTATGTAACAGCATGTCTTACTGGCGCTACGTAATATGTGTGGACAAATTTTAATCTTCAGCCAGTGCTTCCGACTCGACACTATTAGTACTGTAAGAACTTGCACGTCGCCACAAATGGGTCGGATCAAGCTGGGATTCGACTCAAGTTACTGTTTCCCCGCAAATTGGGGCTGTAATGTCCCCGATACCGCGGCCGCGTGCCAATTGTCAAATACCACTGACCGAAGACGGGAAACCAGCATCACAAATAGTCTTCTTGTCAGCAACCGTCATCATTGGTGAGCGCGGCATTTTTTGGGACAGTCTTCTGATGTATTCATAAGTATTCCGGTCATCGGTGTATTGATAAATCGGTAATAATAGCGCACCCGAGAGCTCTCCAAGCCCCTCAGTGAAATTCCTTGCCACTGAATAACCCTTCGACTAGTCCGCTCATAGATGACTTTCCTGAACGAGGCCCCCTTTGATTGTCCAACTCTCCAGAATCTCAACATCGATGCGTCTCTCATTGATGCGTCCTCCCCACTGGACAAGGCGAAAGAATGGCTCTCTGCACTCGAAACTAGCATTTCAGACCAGAACATGGACTCGCTCTTGTCTCTGTTCCACGAAAATGGGTTTTGGAAAGACATGTTGACCCTCACATGGGATTTTCGGACCATCCGCGGCCATCTGGCCATTCGCAAGTTGCTAGATGCTCGTCTCCCCGTGACTGGCTTGTCGACATTCCGCCTCGTCGAGGATGCGACCCGCGGACCCGCAGTTATCACACCATTTCCTGGCCTCTTGTTCATACGGCTCTGTTTCGACTTTGAAACCACGCATGGAAGGGGTAGTGCTGTCGCTTTCCTAGTCCCCACATCTAGTCGCGATTGGAAGGCATGGTCCTTATTCACTTGCTTTGGTGGCCTCAAGGCGCATCCAGAGAAGGTTAGTCATCGAGGATGAAGGCGTGTCCGGATGATACAATGTATCTTCTAGATTGGTGCTTTTCGGGCACGTCTCACAGATCATACTAACTGGCAAGATCAACGACAACATGAGATAGACTTCGAGGACGGTGATCCCACGGTCCTTATCATAGGCGCCGGTCACAGTGGGCTCGACCTGGCGGCAAGATTAACCCACCTTGGTGTCCCTACGCTTGTCATCGAGAGAAACCAAAGGGTGGGCGATAATGTAAGGTTATGACAGTATTTTTTTCTACACAACTCAACTGATTTGCATTAGTGGAGGAATCGTTATAAAGCCTTATGTCTCCATACCCCGATATGTAAGCACAACTCCAATGATGGGATATAGATGTGTCGAGATTCATGCATACGCACAGGGGTTAATCCATTACCATACCTAGAGTAAGGAGATGCCATCTAATCGGCTGATTCTCACTTCGTATTTCGTTAGCTTTCCTAAGACATTCCCAATTTATTGCCCTGCCTCTAAGGTACTTTGAATCTGCCTATATACATGTATACACTCACACGTTCTATAGG
>JBBPMZ010000444.1:0-13810 GCA_038090575.1 Tylopilus cf. pernanus | reverse complement strand
CCTTTCCCACCGAACGGGATGCCATTGAAGGACGTATCATACTTTCTGAACTCCCTGGTAGGACACTGAGCCTCTCGTGTTTGCATCTCATGAGCCGCTGCCTGGATCCTGATCCCTCTCTGCGAGCCGACATTGAGGAGGTGCGCAGCCATCCTTGGCTCCGAGGCGCACTAGGTGGATTGTGATCCCAACCTGTTTCACATTTGCAGCGATACCTCTTGTTCTGGTTAGCGATTTGACATAGTTTCGTCAGGATAGTAGTCGAATTGTTCGCGTCTTGTATCCATTGTATTGTATCATATCCAAAGTTTGCCCTAGACGCTTGTAGAACACTTGGGTTCAAACGAGTCGTACCCTCCCGTCGACTGATAATAAAAAGGCAAACTTGGGACGGAAGTCGAATAGAAACCGGCGGTATGTATGGTGTCATTAACTTGACGGAGCAAGCATACTGGCAGACCCCGAGCCGACCCGTCCTTCAAGGTCTGGGTATACGAGGCATCCTCGACTTGTGGTCAGGTCTACATATGCTTCTCGGCCCTGTGGGCTAAGCTATGGTACCCGGACTGTTCACCACTCACCAATGCATTCCCCGCGAAACCCTAGCTCTTCATAACCCTAACTTCCCGAAGAAACTCAGCTCTAGACCATCCACATCTCCTTCCACGATTTATCGTGAGGCAACGTTCACGTGACGAGTGATCGTAGATATAGCTAGCGTCAGCGCTGTAAAATCACGGTCCATCGGAGGCGTACTCACCTGTGCACATACTTATCGAGGGAAACAATGCGCTGATCAAGCAAAATTAACACCCCAACACTGAAAAAGATTCAAGCCATTCCATGTCATCTCATGGCCCGATCGTCCGTGAGTCACAAATCACGAGTCTGACTGGTGGTTGTGGAGTATTTTGATTCCCTCCTTGAACTCGCATGTCACTAGCATTGCTGCTGCTGCAAAGATCAGAACAAATCCTTCAAAATTGAAATTCCAGAACTCCCCTTCCCTCGAGACCCAATGAAAGAGGGGGTCCCCTAGAGTTTGCAGGTATGACTAAAGTCGAACATCACCGCTGGCAGCTCAACAACACGAAAAAGGGACTAGTATCGGGAGACGCTTTGAATTGCGGTGACTGACACCGCATCTACGTTGACTTCAACGATGAGACGCGTGTCCGCTACTTTACGCTAGCAGCTGATCAGATCGATAAGTCTGCTATGAAAAGGAGGTGACCACAAAAGATCAAAAGATAAATCAGGTGTTGAGGCTTTCCGAGTCGCTGCCAACCCCTCGGTTGGATTTAGAGAAAAAAAACTGAACCACTTACGACAGCATGACCGTTCAGACCATTCAAGCGTCATTGTGTCATACAGCAAGACGGAGAGCGACAAGACTGGTACAGAACGGAATTAGTGCTTGTTCAGAGTCCTGGTGGAGGTGTATTACGCAAATTGTGGTGCTTTCAGCGGCAATTTCTATACTGGCGATCGCGAGGGTGGGAGCGGAGTGGCACGAAAGAAGGTAAACGACTCGTTATGACAACGCGAAGTAATGTATGTCACATCATCGTGTCATCGCAACACGACAAGGGGGGAAGGGGAGGGTTCGGGGCATTTGGGACCGCCGGACCGGTGACTACCAGCCTAAGTGAGAGTGGTATAGGGATGCAGGAGATGGCGGGAGCGGAAGATAGTAGGGCCATGTGTCGTGTCACCATGCCTTCCGAGTGATGTCGAGAGGTAGCATTAAGGGCGGGACCAGTACTAGTGGGTGAAGCTGGCGACTCAAGGTTTACAAGGTCGGATGCGGCTCGTAAAATTGTTCCAGAGTTCTGTTGACACTCAAAGCCCAGTATATCCCGGTCCAGAAGGCTCAAATTACCAAGACACGCTTGAGCGCTCAAACATATTGAGCTTTCATGACGCCCTCGGAGCCGGCTAGTTCCCCTTCAGCTGCGACTTGATAACAGGCTGAGCGTCAAGTACTGATGAGTCAAGAAATTTCCTACATCATGCAACACCTTTGACTATTCAAACATTCAAATTCGCGGACGTCCCTGGACCCTATAGAAGAGAAGAGTGCTTCTTGGCAGCTTCCTTTAGGGTACGCAATATTTCCGTTGGGCAGTTTGATGATTGATCTGGGACTTTGATGATGTCAACATCAACATGCGTCCAGCCTTGCAAGACTCACTTTTAGGTCTGTCCCACAACGTCAATCGGTATCCAGTCTGATCAGGACAACGCAACTCACTAGCACGTTTGCATTTACCGGTCCGCCTTAACCACTTCTCTACGTCGTCGACCGCTCTCCGCCTGGCACAAACGAGTCTGCATTGTCGAGCAAATTGGACGACATGTTCTTCCCCCTGAACTTATTCATAAAGAACACCTCCGCTGAATGCCCGCCACCGTCGGTGGCGTACACAGTTCCATCTAAGCTCACCCTCGTCTCCTTCAATTACTCTCAACATCCCAAATAACTCCACAATCTTTTCACTAATGACATCGGGTGCCAGTGATACATTGGCCGCGACTTCTCGGAATAATGTTATTGTTGGCGACAATGGGTAGCTCCTTCTTCACCCTTCGTTGATTCGGGATACTAGTCCTGCAGGTAGAATGTTCCGTGCAATCAGATCTCTCGTCGTAAAATTTGGGAAGACTAGTCAGTTCGAATTTTGAATATGTAAGTCAGGGTGCTCACTTGCTTAGTTCTGACCTCTGAATCGGGCAGATGCACTCCGCGAAGGTTTGAACTTTGTCAGTGGACTATGTAAGTACTGTACAGTTCACTCACATTTTGGATACTCGGACCCCTCGGCAATCGGCGGGAACAAATTTCCTGAGCCAAGTAAATTAGTGTGAAGCCATCTAGTACATGCTGCCAAGGCGCTCAGCGCGCCCTCCCGCTTTCAACTCAAAAGACCTGTCTAATTTGAAGCTGCGTGCGACACTCCTCACGTGGTGCTACTGTTAGCCCCGGGTTATAGGATAACCGAGATTCACTGGCACGCGGCACTGGCGGCACTGAGTCCACCTGACGGCAACATGTATACTGTTCCAAAACACTCTAGTGCTTACCGTGACCGGACGTCCATGATTCTCACTACAACGGGGCAAGATGGTGCTTCATCTCGTAAAAGAACCTGGGAGGATGTAACAAGGCAAGCAGGCTCCTTCCCTCTCCGTAAAGCAGGTCACAAACATTGGAACAGGCATTTCACACCCGCTTGGTTTGCAGTTACAATGGGTGAGTACACTCCTAGGAATGGTGGTCGTGAGAGGTACAACAAGCACCCCGTCAAACCACATCCTTGAACCAAAGATTGGACCCGATCCAGAGTACAGATTTACTGAATCATTGGTTTTCCGATGTCGCAGGTACTGGATCGATATCCATTCTCTTCCATACTTTTCCGTACGGGACCAACTCGCATGTCATGAGAGCCCTTTCTCTCGTGTTTTTCTTTCTCAACCTTGCATTATTTGTGTCGTTCACTGCGTTAAGCGTGGCTAGGTACACGTTGTTCCCGGGTATCTGGGATCGCATGTTACGACACCCTGTTCAGAGTTTGTACCTTGGGACCTTCCCAATGGGTGCTACCACACTGCTCACCGTCTCGATCAATGTGATCCATGCTACCTATAACTTTGGTGGTCAGCCCTTTATCTATGCGATATGGGCGTTTTGGTGGCTGGATGTCGCAATTTCAATATTGTGTTGCTGGGGTACCATACACATCATGTTGGTCGTTTAATATTGACTACGTTCTTGAGCTCACAGGCATCAACACCAAGGATTACCCGACATAGACACTCTTTAGAGTCTATGACACTCGCCTGGCTGCTTCCTGTGGTAACGCTTGTAGTTGGAGCCTCTACGGGAGGTGTCATTACGGAAGCACTCATCCCATACTCCCTGCATGGTGCACTTCTCACACTCGTCTTCTCGACCTTTATGGTCGTTATCGGGTTGGCGCTTACTATGATGAATTTCACCGTATACCTCCTTCGCACTATCACATTTGGCTATGCGAAGGGGCCCCTCATCCTATCCATATTCTTCCCATTGGGGCCGTGCGGACAAGGCGCTTACGCCTTACTTCTGATTGGTTCAGGGTTCAGGACAATTCTGCCCCTGATATATGGAGAAACAGACGGGTTGCTAGGTCAATCAAGTACTGGAGAAATCATCAATGTGATATGCTTTGTTATCGCCTTTGCATTGTGGACCTTTGGAAGCATGTGGTTGATGTCGGCCCTGTTGGGATTGTGGCACTCGCTACGTCGAGCTCGAGTCCCGTTCCGGTTGACCTTTTGGTCCATGATTTTCCCAAATGTGTGTCGGATATTTCCTCTCACATACTTATCATCAGGCCAATCGTCTTTATGATTAGGGTGTATACGCAAATTGTACGCTGGCGCTTGCGACTACGCTGTCGTCGACATTCTTTCGTGTGTGGGGGGCGATTTACGCGCTTGCAACATTCTTGTTGTGGCTCTACGTTGCGGTGCAGACACTACGCACTTGCCCAAGTGGCCGAATCTTTGATGCCCTTCCGATGGAAGAGAAGATAGGACATAATGATGGTACTCCTCCGGATGAAGAGAAGACACTGCCTTCGTCTTCTGGAAATAATCTGATGGGCGTAGACTGATCCTATCATCATCCGGGGTATTCATCTTTCAGAAGTGGGGATGTCGTACAATTATATAGACATTCTATTGTTATGGTCCCAAATGTTGGAACTCGGCGTGGCTTTTTGGAAAGCGGTGGGTTGATGCCCCAAACGAATGTGAATTTTTGTGACTGACAGATGTATGTGACGACCAGGGCTATGCTACTTATGTACCAAAAGATGGTGTCGAGCTACTGTCTCAAATAAATCTTAAAGGAGGACACTACTCATGCCAACCATCCAGAAATTTCAGGAACTGAGGTCTCAGCGTGGTGCCAGCGAATCAGCACTAAGAGCCAAATTTGCTGCTTTCGGGACCTCGTCATTGTACCCACGGGATCTCAGATTCTCAAGCTCAAGTCTCGGGTCCCGGATACGACATGCTCACTCATTTTCGATCTCCCGGATCTTGCACTAGTACGTACCATCTGTCTCTATCGTGTATAGTTTGTGATAACTTACTAAGCTCCTCAGCGACGTCACTGATGTATACCGCTGGCATATGCCAGTTCGGATGACACATGTGAGATACGTGTAATAAACCGCATGTAAAGCCCCGAAATTGATGTAAGTAAGTATCACACGTCGCTCTCAAATTCCAGAGACATCCGAATCGGTTGGAGTACATACTTATATTTTGCGGATGGACCCAACAACCTGTTTCACCACCTTCACGGTTTGCATATTCCCGTGTGCATAGTTTGCAATATTACCATGTCACCCAAGAAGACTTGGAGAGAATGCATCAAGTGAGTAGCCAGAATCCTTCACTGTTCTCTGAACACGTTTGACGCATCCAATGGTAGACATTTTACTCCTGCATGGCATACAGTGATCATGGGTACAGGTGCAACTTCCGCCTTGATATATCACTTCCCTTATGGCCAAGGGAGTCCTCTCGCCCGAATATTTACGCTCATCGTTTTCCTTTTTAATCTCGTACTCTTCATCTCCATCACTGCTGCCACTGTCGCCAGATACTTCATCTTTCCAGACGTCTGGTCTAAGATGCTGCACCATCCTGTCCAAAGTTTATTTCTAGGAGCCATTCCAATGGGTTTTGCTACCCTGATTAATGTTGCACTCGTAAGTACTATCAAGTTATTGCTTCGTCAGTGAGCCAATTTGCACAGGCCATGAACCAACAAACCGGCGTCGGTGGGCTCGGGCTCCTGTATTTCTTGTGGGGTTGCTGGTGGATTGACTCCGTCGGCTCCTTCTTGTGTGCCTTTGGTATGATATACACGATGTGGGTCAATGTTCCTGCCGCCGTGTCTGTCGCTCACCGTACCACAGGTCTAACGCTCAAACCCATACCCTTTCAAAGATGGCAGCGGTATGGCTCTTGCCCGTTGTCACCCTCACTGTCGCGTCGTCCACTGGTGGTTTATTATCCACGGCCTTGTATCCTCAATCAAAGACGCTCTCCCTCGTTACCACAGGTGTCTCACTTACCATGGTCATCATTGGGCTTAGCCTTGCGATGATGATGATCACTATATATCTTTCCCGGCTAATCATACACGGTCCACCAGATGCGAGCCTGATCCTATCTGCGTTTGTCGTTCTTGGCCCATTGGCTCAGGGTGGTTACTCGTTGCTGGTCAACGGCTCTAACCTTGTAACATTGTTCCCCGTCCACGCCGAGGACCGATTCCCTATGGCTTCCATCACGGGTCAACTCCTCTATTCTTTCTGTTTTTGCATGTCATACGTACTATGGTCGATGGGAATATGCTGGATCATTATCGCTACTCTGTCTGTATTCAGCGTTCTAAAGGGATCGGGTATTCCAGATTTCTCCCTGGCATACTGGGGTCTCGTTTTCCCGAACGGAGTGTTTGCCTTGTTGTCTGTCCAGTTAGCGACCGTCCTGGACAGTGGGTTCTTCCGGGTTTTTGGATCGGTTTGGTCATGTATGTCCTTTCTGACCGCCGTGGCCTCACGTCATATTTCACTAACTGTACACTTTCCAGGCATTGTCTTCTTGTTATGGGCCACAATAACTGTCCGAACTGTTCCCGCGCTCATAGATCGGTCGATCTTTAATGCACCTTGCCTAGCTGGTGGCCCCGCCTCTCTCCCTGAGCATGATCCCGAAGAGACACTTGACTATGATTGCACATCGAGGGAGGAGACAATAATATATCTGACAAGCACAACAAAGTAGAATATGGAATTTTTAGTATTAACTGAGACGAAAGTGGTAAAGATTTTGTGGCCGGAAAACGTGCATCAAGGAGCCGGAATGATCTAGCCCAATTTAAATGTCATCATACTTATATGCGTCTTATTGTCAGCTGGTTGCTTGCAGCGCACTCATCTTTTGGAAAGGCCTTCCTCGAGTCCCTTCATGGCGTGTGCTTCAACGCGACAGTCCTGCCACTTCTGTTGGGAAATTGGCTTTCCAGATTGACTCGGAACCCGTGTTCAGAGTCACTGCCACAACTCTCGTAGTTTTCTGTTCCGCGGCGCAAATCATTTACCCCCTAGGACAAAAATAAAAAGGTGGTACTCCCGTCAAGGCGCCTGTACAGAGGTGGCGTCCAGTTGGATTTCGAGGGAGATTAGTGAAGAGAGTCGCTGCAGTGTCTCGAATAAATTCTGCTGTACGACGCTAAGGAGGGGATATTGCCGAATCCTACATTTGACATTGTGCAAGATGTCGGACGATTCGATCGCCCAGGCCAGAACCACATGTTTCTAAATCCTTTCATAGCGGAGGGATGGACCGCATCCTTCCGCTGTGAAAGGGTTTACACTGGGGCACCACCGGCTACATCACGATCATTTTGAAACTCTGGAAGCCGTGACAAGTCCTGCTGAAAACGATGGTTAGTCAAACATAGCGCAGCGGTGCCGCGACTTACGCCCCGGCAAATTTGACATGAGAGATGACCACGCCCGAATCATTGACTAGGCCTGGACACTCCCAGCTAGTCTCCAGCAAATACAAAATGGCGCGTCTCGAAATGGGGAAGCCTGCCATCCCCCTGCTCAGCTAGTAAGTGCTAGCAAGGCCAGTAGAATAACAGATGCTGCGTGCATGCAATTAGGACGACCTGAGAGATGAACGTCGAGAAGAAAACAATCTAAACCATGGTTTAAGACACCCTGGCCTTAGGCTGCTCGCTTTTATAGGAATAGCACGCACTGCGGGCCACGATGGTCGCGGGATCATCTCCTCTCAATAAAGGAGGTTTGTCTTTTTTCTGCACGGTCCGTAACTTACGTTGGGTCTTGAACTTGAACACGGGTAAATACGGGCTTCGGGTTATGCGAACGTCATAATCACGCCACGAGTTTTGCGTCGTGTAAAGAGCCTGAGACCCACATCAGTAGGAAGTCCGCCGCCTTTGACAACTTTCGACGTACAAGACGTGAAGACCGGGACCTTTTTCTGATTATGTCACCATCTATATCATTTGCCAAAAGTATGTCCAAGATGGACCTAGATTTTTACAGAACGAATAGACGGATTGAAGGTCACCACGAGATCCTGTGCATTGGCGTAGTCAAGGTATAGCTGGCTAGCCTGAGCCCAAAGAAATGAGCTGGAAGCCGAACCGTAGCCCTGTCCGTGCAGCGCTGAAAATTAGTACATCTGTCACTGGTATTCCGACCGTACCTCGAGATGATACCTCAACCAGTACATGGGAGGCAGGTATACATCACTTCCGCCATTCGCCGTGAAAAGAAAATAACTGTCCTCCGGTTCTGAAGCCTAGGCTGCCCGGAAGTACGCTACCACGGTCATACGTCTACCGAGCCTGACCGGACACCACCACGGGTCAGCTCCACACCCACCCTGCTACACACCGCTTTCCATGTACTATTTGGTCTCCTCCACAGAAAATGAACAACCCAGCAACCAAGAACCCGACCTTTCCCGGGTCGTCGCGATCGGGGCCGAAGTGGATACAGATCCGGGTGCAGGGGTGAATGCGGCCCGCGGCCGCAGAAGAATCGCTGCGGTGCATACCGGGCGTAAGCCAAGAATATCAGGTGTATGGTATACTGTCGAACTTAGAGTCGAGTGGTGATACATTCTCATGTCTCCTTGACATTGACATGGAAGATCCGCGGGACCACGTGTGAACAAATTCAAGGATCAGTCTGAACGTCTCCAAGCGTGGCATGGTGTTGTGGACATCAACTGGCATGATCCATGTGATCCACAGGCTTGCATAGCTAGGGAGACACTTAGGCTTCAACTCTACCAAAGGTGGGTCACAAATCGATCATATGTTTCCACTGATGAGTATGAGTCGCTGTCACTGAATTCAGCTAATAACTTACCACTGACATCTGCCTAGAAACAAGGTCGGCCCGGGGCCTGTATTGTGATAGAAATTAATCAGAATCTGAGTAGCTCTCGGGATTAAGTGCGAAAATGTGAGGGGAAAGATGAGGGGAGTCTCAATATCACTCTATAGCGAAGTGCAAAAGCGATTTCAAGACTAAGGAAATACAGGAGGGGGATCGACTACTTATATACTAACTACTTCAGGGCCGGACTGTCCATAAAAGGAAACAGGGCAAAGGGGTATGACGTCATGTGGTAAAGGGTTGGTAAAGGGTATGACGTATGATGACGTCATGCTTAGTCAAATCGGCCAATTAGTAAACTAGCCCACGTCAGCAGTGACGTCATGGGTCTAGGCATGGAAAGTTCGAGAAGGTTCTAACATTACCCCCCTTCTAAGGCGAAGTGTCCGCATGAGCGGGAGGAAATTCGAAAAAGGAATCGTCGAAACGCGAATAGGAAGAACGGAAAGAAAGGAAATCGGGATCGGTAAATATGCCGGAGGGCGAAGGCAAAGGAATGCCACGGCATAGGGGACACGAACAAGGAGAGTCTGAAAGCGGACCGACAAAGCGAACTTTCAGGTGAAGAGGATCACGAGGAGCAGAGGGAAATTTCTTATGGAAATCCAGGACAAGCTTGGTAGCGTGTTTCATGTCCTTAAGAGGAATCCATTCGTTTTCTTCCCGAGGGAAGCCTTTCCACGCGACAAGGTACTGAATTGATCCGCGATGTTGTCGCGAGTCGAGTACTGTTTCGATCTCGTGTTCTTCTTGTTGGTCGATGACGTCAGGTGGCGGGGGAGGAGGAGCCTTCTGAGACGGGAATTCGCCTGGTTTATACGGGCGAAGAAGGGACTCGTGGAATACGGGGTGAATATTCCGCCATTGTTTGTCAAAGACGAGTTTGTAGGACGCTTTGCCGATCTTTTCGGCGACTTTAAAGGGACCATAGCGTTTGTCGTCGAGTTTCTTCGATGGTCGCTCGGTACGGATATTCGTTGCTTCAAGGAGGACTAGGTCTCCTTGTTTGTACTCGATGCTGGGACGTGTTTTGCGATCGTAGTACTTCTTCATATCGTTCACGGCATGCTCTAGAGCGAGTTTTGCGGCGGAGCGATTCTTTTCCATTCGGGCAACGAATTGACCGGCAGCGGGGTTGACGCTGGTGGTACTTTTGTCAGATTTCCAGACCTTGGGATTGAACCCGTAGTTGAGCATAAAGGGGGAGAATTTAGTTGCGCTCGTGGTGTTGTTATTATGTGCGAATTCGGCTAGGGGTAGCCATTCTGCCCAATCGTCTTGTCGGTGATTGACGTAAAGACGAAGGTACTGCTCAATTTCGGAGTTTACTCATTCCGTTTGTCCGTCCGTTTGTGGATGGAATGCCGTCGAGGGGTTTCCATCGATCTGGAGCTGTTTATACAGATCGGACATGAACGAGGACACGAAGTTGCTTCCTCGGTCGGAAATGACTTTGTCGGGGACGCCGTGTAACTTAAAGACGTTGTCCACGAAGACTTTTGCGACTCCTTGTGCGGTTATCTCGTTTGTCACAGGGAATAAATGTGACATTTTCGAGAAACGGTCGACAACGACAAGGATTGCATTTGCTCCGTTTGACTGTGGGAGTGGCCCGACCAAGTCGACGGAAATGACTTCCCAAGGACGCGAGGGGATGTCGTGTGGTGTAAGGGGCGTTTTCGCAGCGGTACGCTGCGGTTTCGTTCGTTGGCATTTATCGCATCCCTTTACGAACTTTTCGACATCTTCTTTGATGGTTGTCCACCAATGTCCTTGTGAACGAAGAAGGTCCATGGTTTGTCGAATTCCTGGATGACCCGCGGTTGGATGATTATGCGCTTGGATCATGAGGTTTTCAACGACATCCGATGTGTATGTACTCCGCGCAAAGAGATCATCGGACAAAAGTGTGACGCCTTTGTTGTCGTCGGCGGGATCACCCCCCTCCTTAAGATCTGGCCTCCGGGACAGAGGATCCGCGGGGTTAGACTTACCAGACCGGTGGTGGATGAGGAAGTGGTATTGCTGCAGCAACAAAGACCACCTTGCCTGACGACGGGAAAGATCCTGGGGTTTCTTGAAGAACTCCAGATTCTTATGGTCGGTCCAAACCTCGAAAGGTTCGGAAGCGTCGAGAAGGTAATGGCGCCATTCCTTAAGCGCGAAGATGATGGCGAGCATCTCTAAGTCGGCTGCGTGGTAATTACGCTCTGCGGGCTGCAGGGACTTCGAGATGTAAGCGACGGGATGAAAGATGCCGTCATCTTGCTCTTGGGAAAGTATGGCCCCAATGCCAAAGAGAGACGCGTCAGTTTCCAAGCGGAATTTTCCCCGAGGGGATGGAACGGCCAGCGCGGGCGCGGACATGATCGCATGTTTTAAGTCGTCGAAGGACTTTTGACACTCGGTTGTCCAGTTCCACTCATTCTTTTCGGAAGTGAGCGCGTTTAATGGATGTGCCAACGCTGCGAAGTTCTTTACGAAGCGTCGATAGAAATTGAGGAAACCAAGGAATCCTCGGACTGTCGATCGATCGGTGGGTACGGGCCAATCGACGACTCCCTTAATCTTAATCGGGTCCATTTTGACTTCTTGGTTGGACACGATCAATCCAAGGTATTCGGTTTCTTCCTTCTCAAAGTCACACTTCGTGTGCTTGAGGTATAATTGATTCTTTCGCAAAGTCTCAAGGACTTCGCGGACCACCTTTTTGTGCTCTTCGAGCGTGGACGTGAAGATGATAATGTCGTCCATGTAAATGAGGACGTGTCCCGCGTTGATTAGGTCGCGGAACAGATGATTCATCATCGTTTGGAACGTCGCGGGTGAGTTTGTCAACCCGAAGAACATTACAAGGGGTTCAAAGAGACCGCGGTTGGTTATGAACGCGGCTTTCCACTCATCGCCTTCTTTCATGCGAATGTTATTGTAGCCCCATCTGATGTCGAGCTTCGTGTAGTATTTGGCATTTTGAAGCTTATCGACGAGCTCAGATATGAGCGGGAGCGGATAGCGGTTCTTCACCGTTATATCGTTCAGTTTTCGATAATCCTGAACGGGTCTCATGGTACCATCCTTTTTCTTAATAAAGAAGAAAGGAGACGCGAAACGCGATTTAGACGGACGAATCTTTCCTGCTTTCAGGTTGTCCTCTAGGAACTTTTCAAGCTCCACCTGTTCAGCGGGAGACAGATTGTACATTTTGCCTTTGACATCGTGCTCGCCTTCTTTTAGGTCAATAGCATGATCCCAGGGACGACGAGGGGGTAACTCATCGTTGATCTTGGGCTCAAAGACATCCTTGTAGTCATGATAATGACTTGGCACCGTATCCTCGAAGGTTTTCTTGTTTGCGGCGGCGGACTTATGGATGATGTCCAACTCCTGTGCGGTATGATGACCAGGAGTGCCGGTAACGCGTACAAGATGGTCGCCTTCTTCGAAGACGTGATTCTCGCCGAACTCAACGTCATCCTCATCGACGGTAAGTAAAACGGGGAGATCATCGGGCGCATTGTGATCCTTGGCGCAGTTTGCGAGGGACATTTTCCCAGTCGTCCAATTAATCTCGGGGTTGTGTTTCTTCCATCAGGAAAAAATCTCAGAGTCCATAGTCACCTGCATAGATATATTGTATGGTGTTGCCCATCAGGAAACTGGTGATGAAAAGAGATAACTAGATAATGCCTTATCTGTGCTCATCTTAATCATCAAGTACACTATTCATACCTGCATGACATATCAAATGAGATGAAATTAAACTGTTTGGGAGGCATTTTACACCAGACACTATGAGTAAGAAATATTTGCATGATCACTTTCATGTCTCCTGGAGTCCTGGGAAAGTTAAATCATCTTGATGAATTGCCAGACCTCAGTGTCATAGCAACACTCTAGATCAGTATTAACCTAATTTTAAGTTGTATCTTATTGGTCAATGCTAGCATCATTGTCATGAGTGAATTCCCTGCCTGTGCTGCTATTCCTTTCAATCTGTGGCCTCTCTGATCATAATTTGTCATACCATCATCACCATTTGAGTCCTGTCTGGAGAATCCCAATCATGTTTGTCCCACTGCCATCCACCTTCACTATTCTGAAACCTGTCAGTAATGACCACATCTCAACTTATGCCACATCCATCAATACCTAGCAAAGTGCTTCCTATGACTTGGTGTACCAGATATGTCAGCTTGATAGACATGATAGCTGGTGGTATGTAATTCCAGTATGAAAGATTTGACATTCTCTTCCTTCCTACACCTCCTTACATAGAACTTCCATGGTGATATTTATCTAACATTTCATCATTGTCATGCCAATCTGCTTTCTAGCTCTTTTGGCCCAACCTGCTAGACATTTGCAACCTGACCACATCATCCACCCTGGTACCATAGTTTACTATCTCATATCAGCAATTGCATGAGTCCCAAATTTTTCTCTCTGTCTCACAATGTCACACACTCTCTGTACTTACTAGCTGAATCATGGATCTCACCAAGAAATTCTATGTACTTGTGTTTTCTGGTGTAAGTGAAGATCTGCTTTTAGTTTGTGGCAGTAAGGATAGCTTGCTTATAGTCATATCTGGGAGATTCAATAGAGGAATTTATTCAGGATGACACCTCATGGTCACCTTATAGCTAGTTGATACTTATGATATGTGGACCCCCCCAGATTCCTTGGCTCATTTTTACCTCCCTCTTACTTACCACTTATTCTTCCCTACTTCATGGTTAGACCAGATATCCCAACAAGTTGTCAGTGATCTTACCATACTTCCTGTCAGATCCTGTAAT
>JBBPMZ010000443.1:0-13827 GCA_038090575.1 Tylopilus cf. pernanus | reverse complement strand
GAGCCTGCGAAAGCTCTCGTCAGGGGGCTACCGCTACCCCGACCGCCTCCCTCCGAGGCCGCCTATGATCCTCCCTCTCCGCTGCCATAGGGAGTGAGACCCAGTGGGGAGAGGTGTGCTGGTGGGGTGAAGGCGGGTGGGCTATACCGAGGCTTGATATAGGGGAGGGTTCCCGGGTCCCACGGGCCAGCCGGGCAGTCCAGGTGCTGCAGTACCTGGCCTACGCGTTTGCGGATCTAGGGCGGTGCTATGCGGAACGGGACTCCGCATAGATCCGTCCCCCCTGTCATACCCGAGGGAATTCACTGCAGTGACACGGACAACACTCTTAGTAACTCGACTTGAACTTCCCCATTGTGTATGGTAGGTTTAATAGGCTCAGGCAAGGCCGCGGTAATAAAATAACCAAGAAACACAACCATCCATTCACATCCCCCTCAGTTCATATGCGCCGCTGATGACCTAGCGACTTTTCAAACCAGCGACGGGTCAAGATCGGACATAAATGAAGTAATCCCTATTCTCACTTCCTTGAGGATAATTGCTCTCAGTGCCTCCCACGGCAGAAGTGGCCGTCTAGGTTCTTCAATCGTTATTCTCGTCTGAGCTTACGAGGATGTTTCTGCCATTTGGTTTGTTTATTAATTTTCTCTGTATTGGATTACGTCGTTGATCTGATTTCTTACTCCCTTTTATACTCCAGTGAGCATTTTGTATGGTAAGGTGGGCTCATATTATCTGATGACTTGGAGATCGGGGCTGGCGGCCTTGATATAAAAATGCCTTAGAAGAGGTCTCATCGCCGGTGGTATACAGCTCAGAGTCTCATATCGTATGTGAAGACCTCTCATGGTATACTTTGAAGCAACCAGGTCAACCGGGCATCGCGCAACCTTTTAATGTCACGTTCCCCAGGAGCATTTTCTCTGCACTGTCGTGAGTAATCATGTTCCACATGGTCACTCTACCACTTCGAATCCCCAGAGACTTCATACGTGTACAGCTACACTGCCAAATGAATTTCAGAAGTAAGTCAGCCTTTGTTCTTGAGGTATAGTCTAATGAATCCGCGTCCTTCCAGGTTCTCAGTGACCTCATCCTTTCCTCTAATAGGAGTATTTTTCGGCCGACTTTTAGTTACTTTTTGATGAATGGATCGTGCGCGCGGCACATGCACAAGGTACAAGGTTTTGTTTAACTGACGCTGGTCTCTTTGATGAACGTCTAGGGATGGCTCATCGTGCCCCACCTTAACTTAGTGTCTACAGCCAACGTTCCGATTCCCCTTGCTCTCACACTGACATGACGACGGACGTACTTGCAGAGTTCTTTTGTTCCGTATTATTGATGCGTGCAAGCTTTCACTCCTGATATTCTAGAACCCGAACCATACATATACATGTTCTTGTCCCTCCAGTTCATCAACGCATTTTCTCGTGTGCTTAGCACATCGGGCCTCTATGGCACCTGCCTACCACCCCTCTTAGGGATTCGGTCAAGACTATCAAGGCCCACGCCTGTACAGGCATAAGACTCTGGCTGAATTGACGCCTACCGTAACCGGAAATCAAACCATTTACTTGAGCGGTAGGGTTCGGGCTTCCCCCATTTATTAATGCACTTACCTATAGTTCCGAGTTCGTCGGAGCCGTTGCAATCGTCATGAACGTATCCACTCCGGGGGGGATACACAGCATTGGCACACATGGATAGAAGCTTTTAAATTGCTATGTGATTAGCCACGCACACAAGGAAATGGATGTCAGCAACTAAATTTACCAAAGGGCCTGCACCTATTGAATACTAGTTAATTTTATGTTCCTTAGCTCGAATAACCTTCAAGAAACGAGTAGATAAAGCTATACTGCTAACATGAGGTCGGCTGTGATTTCCCATGTGTGACAATTAATCAAGGGGGCGCGTAGGTCCAGGGTTATTGTACATCTGTTGGCCGGAGTAGGAACGAAATACTGGACTGCAACTGGCTGAGCCGGTGGTATGAAAATCCTGCTGATCCGTGAGCCAAGGTGAGACTTGGCAAAATGTTCTGAAAATATCTCTGTTTGTGGTAGTGTCTACCGACGGGGGACCGAAAGATGAAACCTAATACAAGGCACATGTGGCCTAATGGGAAATTAAAAAAAAAGATTCTATCATGAAGCCTGGTCGTTGAGAGGCGGCCAACCCGCAGGTTGAAATGCCATCCATATACCGGATCTCAATCGTCGAAAAGGGGGATACGTAGTATGGCCGAGCTCATGGAGAATCGTCGGACTCGGAGATGAAGTATCTCGAGTAAACTGGCACTTTGTCCTGTTTATTTGATGGTCACCATCGTGGCGATAATCACATCACTCACGCATCCAGTGGCCTTGAGTGTGTTGGATGGAATTGTTCCGAATCAAATTAAAGACATCCAGTGAGAATGACAATGTTGACTTCCCCTTCACCACTGACAGTAGTTCAGACTACACTCGAGACACTAATACTATGTTGAGGTGCGATAGGAATTTGTTATTGCTGGTGGCGACGCAATACACGCTCCCTGAGCTTCAATGACAAACTTGAACTTGAAATACTTGCCAGTGGTATTACACTATGATGAAAGTCTTGTTACGAACGGGTCTTGAGCTACTCCGAGTCACTACTAGGCGTCCTGATGCAGTCAGCTCATAGGTTTTATCACGAAATGGGAAAGAGCGGTCCCGGTTATGACAGCGGAAATGGTTCCATACCCGTTGCTGATGAATACGCTTTGATGGACCAACCAACAAAAAATTCTCAGCCTGGGATAGTTTTTTTCACTGAAATTATCAGTGGGAGAGAAATGGGAGGGCGGCCCCTCAGAGATATCTTGGAGTATTTTCGAGCGGAACAAAGTGGCAAGCGCAATTAAATGGGCCGCCAGTGGTAATCTGATTGACTGATCATGTAATATCAGTACTAGTTATGGTCCGTGAATGGGCAGTTTCAATTTACCTTCGCTCTGGGAACTTTTCGGTCAAGATGGGCTTGGGCGTGCATCACGTTGTGCCCCTTCCAATCGCTTGCCAGGGATCGCGACCAGTACGCCGTGTGCATAATCCTAGGAAGTGCCAGGCCAATGATATGATAGTGCAGGCGGCGGCTGCCATCAGCCTCGTGTTCAACTGTGTCGTGTCACCGTGACAGTATTTGGATCATTTCGGATGTAATTGCCATGGTGGAATCAAAACGGTTTGGAAGCACAGAAACAAGTACTGACATACATAGAATGACAGGATTCAAGTTGCCATTACTCCATAATAGAACTACTATGACTAGTAGTACAGGTGTCGAGCCTATTCACATAGTATTCAAGGCCTAACACTTCCGACTCGGACTCGGACTCGGAGCCCTACTTACTCAGTCACCCAGTGCTGGCAGTCTCCACTGACAGTGTCTCAGAATGGAACATAGTTTCAAAGTAGTTTGCATCCCAACTTGAATGTTCCCAAGTCATGGGTCGCAATTGCCTAATCTCTCACATTTATTAGGTCCCACGAATCTAATTGCCCGTGTTATCTTGGGGCGTTGAACACAGATTTCTTTGTGTTGCACTATTTCCGCGTGGCCAACTTTCCGACAAGTGGAGGAATCTTAGAGCCTTAGTCTATTATGATGCAAATCAGGCAGAAATACTTTGGTGGCGAGCCATATCACGTTGGTAGCAACTTCACACCAGTAGCAACCTCACAGCCAGGGCTCGTCGGCAGCGTCAGCATTTTTGGCTGAGCAGACCGCCGCCACCAGGTCTCGTTATGGAGATCTTCCTAGTATGAATGGTAAGCAGGGACCATCACAATGCTTTGACGCTCACTGTGATTTCACTCGGGCTGGTAACTTGATGCTTATTGCGCGGGGTAGTGGAATCGGTCGGATTACACCTGACTTGCCTGCCGGGATCTTAGAACCTGACTCCCGGATCATGGCGCAATTTGCCGCGCAAATCAAGTAGAAGTCTGAAAGGTTTCCGTCATTCGCGAACTTCGACATGCCCACAGCTTCAGTGCCGGCAATATCACAGCCCCGGGCCCCTGCCAATACCACAATGACTCCAAACCCTCTGGCGGCGATGGCGATTATTTCCACAGGAAAGCAAATATAATATAAGACTAGCTTCGTCCCCAGTGGGCTGCTGAGCGACTTTCTCCTTGCTACGGTGCTGAAGCGAATTAAAGAGCGCCCGATCGCTCACTTTGGTGAGCTGTTCTCACCTGACTCGGAAGTTCCCTGATTTCGCGTTGATGCAGAAATTTTCACTCATACCCCACTGTTCCTACTAGTAAATCTGCCTGGTTTCCGCCCACCGTGATCGATCTCCACCGGGATAAACTTTATCAGCTTGGTGGGAAGCACCGGCAACGCTAGCCAGGAGCCGTCGGACATTGCACAACTTCGACTGATGACTAGCTGGCCGCCCTCCAGCATCCCCCCGTCAGCCTGCTGCCAGCTAGCCATACTAACACTTTTATTCATCCTCTTTTAGGAGTTCTGGCATTGTTTGAGCCAGCCAGAAACGAGGTGTTTTTTTGCCGCGCTCCATTAACTGGCCAGCCACGCCAATATATACACACTGGCATCATCATACGTGTCATGGAATCAGACGATTAGCATGGGTTGTCGCGTTACCCATATAAGACCGTCTGTCTTTCCAAAAGAAAGTGGCAATCGTTCGCCATTCCTTGTTGACACACACCTCAGATGATGCCGACGAACTTTAGTGCCGATGCTCCCTTCGACGAGTCACAGAGCTGGTAGGTATTATGTGTCAAATATTTATATGATGTTAGCTGACAGAGAAAGCATAGGGAGTCGCGATACCCCTACGTAGACGGCTCATTGCCTCAGCCAACCATACTGTCGACAACCTCGTCCGAGTCAGGGTCCTTCTACGACTTGCCAATGTGTCAAGTGACAGGTTTCACTGCGCATACTCCCCTTGGTTTTCAGCCCGTCGAAAATAGTGTTTTAGAGTCTGCTCCCGATGACTCCTTGGCCTTCTTCCACCCTTCTCCATACACCCAGCGTACTGTCGCCGCCGCGGCTGCTTGCTACTCACACCCATCAAATTACAATTTTCCAGGGAGCTCTAGTGTGAGTCAGCACTTATCTCCTTGGACCTTTGTGTCGTTTGCTCATTCTTCTAATTATATAGGTGATGAATAGGGTTTCATCTGATCATTACGCATGCTCGCCACAGGGCTACTACTCTTCCCCGAATGACATTCCTCAGAACCGCGGGTCTCGTTGCAACGAAGAACTTGAATCATTCCGCTCTGCTGCCACTGCTTTGCATCAAGAAATTGATGCATCTCGTCCCAGTCATGGTGCTGCGCAACTTTCCTTCCCTGTCCAGACAGGTCCAGAGCCCCGCCCTGTAGTTCCGTCTTACTCCTCGGAATGCATTCAACTTGCCACTAGATGTTCCCCAGAAACCCGCCCTGGTATCGCGACCTCCTCATCGTTCCTATCCATTTCGCCTAAAGAAACCACGTTGCATGCCTGCGAGTGGGTGGACAGTAACGGCAACATATGTGGTCAACAGGTTACATACGATGGCATTCCCAGTCATCTCATCACTCACGGCATCATTAATATGCCACACAATCACGCGGTGTCATGCGAATGGTCTGGATGCGGACAGGCAATGAATCGGGAGAATATTGTGCGTCACCTGCGCGAAAGACACCTAGGTTACAGTCGTGGTACCCACGGTACTGGCAAGCGCAAACGTCCCTCTGGCAAGCGCAGGCGCAACGTATCCCCCATTCCTGACGCTCGATGATGCTCGTTGTTTATTAGGTACCTTAGACTTGTGGAACCGTGGCCCATTTATCGTCTGGGACGATATGATTATATTTTCCTTTCATTTATGCCATCACGTACTTCTGGTTCTATGGCTGAACTCCTGGTCAACCAGCGGTGTAAAAGGAATCTCGCAGTAATTTTGACTGTTTATCTCCTGCTTTCACTGTTTATTCGGTAGCACTTACTGCACAGGAGGCAGTAGGACTCGAGTTACGCTGGTCGCTCAGTTTTGATATTGTCCGACTAGCAGTCGTCTAGTCAATGTCAACGAGTTGTTCTTAGTTGAGTAGGAGTAGGGTCTGATCCCACAGCTTGTCGGTTTTGTCTTCGTTGTTTTTCACGCACATCAAGCTAAATGCATCTCGTACACCGTACGATTCTCGATCTATTCAGTGATACACATTCTCGGACCGCAAATCCCCAAACGGAAAAGTCAGATCTATGAGAGTTGGAAATCAAGTATACACTGCAGTGCGAGTGAAACCAAGCTCGTGATGCACTTGCTGTGATTAAACAATCCCTAGCTTCTTCCGAAATACGCTTATGCGGAGAACGATGATACGAAAGAAAAATGTGATGACAGACTTTTGAAATATGCAGGTGAAAAATTCAATCAATGCTTCCGATATACCATGCCTAAATGTCGCGAGAATTTCCTGAGTTAGAACGAATCTCCAACCTGATTTATGGTTTCTTTTTTGCAGGGACCTGAATTTGGAAAGCTAATCGACGTCTGATCAGTTGATCGAGGAGCCGGCCTCAGCGTCGATCGAGACGCATTAATGGCCATTGGCTAATCGTGATATAGCAGGGTGACAAGGACAAATCGTGAACCTGAAGTGGTTTCGCGAATTAATCAACGGGATAAGAGCATCAAACACAGGTTAGTTGATAGATGACGACACGTGAGAATTGATCTGACCGAAGAAAATCGCCGTTACAGTAACTCGGCAAAGATACCAACTGTACATGATCAGGCTGCCAGTGATATGGTTGACAGAGTGTTCATCGTGGGGCGAGATAGACAGACAAAGGTCCCAAAAGTCGGTATAGTTCCAGAATGATCGATAAGACCCAAGGTAAGAAGCGAGTCACGGCTCGGAGTCAATGACATACTAAGCAACTATCCGCGCGACCTCCGCGTGATGAACCATTCCATGCTATTTGCACAAGCCCCCGAATGATCATAGTTACACTTACAAGGCCCGTATAAGTAGGATTTCTGGGACCTCCCTAGAAGGATAGTCGCATACAAACAGGGCCGAGTAGGACGTAGCGTTCCGAAAAGTACTGTGGAGGCTTGAATTCCTGCCCCTACATCGGGTTCCGATTGAAACTCCGCATCCGACCCCAGTGGATACGCAAACCACTGGGCCACTTTGTTTGGCGACCGCAGGTGACCAATGCGAATGAGGAGATGTGAAACCCCTGTGAGGTCTTGCAGTTAGTCGATTTTTAGACTTGCCAACCAGATCACCTTTTTCCCGTTAGAACCGTACGCGTGTCCTGGGGCCCCTGGCTCACTGGTACAGGAATGTTATTCCAGAAGTCATTGCTTTATATACAATAACGTCACTTGCAGTATAGGGCTTGCGCTTGCACTAGCCGCATAGGCCACCCGCCACTACTTCCTGTCACCATGACTTATAACCTTTCAGGATAGCTGTGTCCACTGGAAAATAAAATTGATATAAGGTGATACTTTACTTGGGGTCGCCGAGTGACCTTTTCGCCGTCCCACCAGTGTAATCAAACGAGGGAAGGAAAGTCGCTGGCGGAAGCGCCCATCACAGCAGTGAGTCATTTTTGTTCTGCTCTTTCATTCCCAGGCCAGCGCTAACTTCCATTTGTTTCTTCTTCTGCTACCTATACTGCGCGTTTTCACTCCATGTTTCCTGTTTGCGCATTCGCAGATGTGATTAATCATGCTTCCACTCGAACTGGACTTCATCTCCGAGCCAGGGTATGCATGCGTACGAACAACGCCAAGGGCAAGCCAGTTGAATGTTGGAAGCTTTCCACGGACATGCCAACAGCCCCGACTCTGGCTTGCTCGCCATAGATATGCCGAACCCACTGCTCCTGACCGGCTAGCTGCGCATGTCAATACCTTGATTTATTGGGCGTTGGCAGCCTCCCAATTGGTATCGGAGTTGGCATTGTCTGGCAGCCATCCATGAACTTGCCAATCACCAAACGCATTAAAAACCCTTTCCACACAATTTCCCTCATCGTCTCTTCGCTTTCCCTCGACGATATATCGTGACGCATCCGCAACGTAGAATCTAACCCTCATGCAATCTCCGCATTTCCTCAACGCTAATACTAATATCAGTGGCTTCGTGCAGGACGAGTACGCGATTGTATGTTCACTAGCATTTATTGCAACGCTAACATTGTCTAGTATCCTCGAAGACAATATTTGGGCAAACTTTGATAATCATAAATCGACTATTGTAGCCTCTCCGGTGCACACCTCGTGGTTTGTCTCTATAGCTCAGGAGCATTTAATCATTCTCACTAACGGCATTTACAGTTCGCTTCCTGACCCTCGCCAGGATTTCTTGCCTCCTCTGTTTTCCTTGCCAACACGCTCACTCCCTGGTGAGCGCCCTCAAGTGACAGACTCTGCGACTTCGTATTCGTCTGGAGAGCCCTACATACTGCCTCATTTTCGAGACAATCATTACCCTCGAGACTTCTATGGTTCTCCGCAAGCTGACCCTTCAGAATCTGCCATCATACCCCAAGTCTGCCAGTCTACCTTTGATACCCAGTCATTTTCGCGCACACCTGTTGAAATCCCAGCCAACCAAAAGGTATCAACATTCATTCACGATGATCCTTCATTAAGAAATGGTCGCTTGGAAGAAATTTCTCCTAGTGTGAGTGGACATTCCATCACATTTACACTGCTTACCCATGGTCTGTGATTGCGTAGCTCGCAAACAACTCTTCACATGCCCATCGTGCTTATACCTGGCCTGCCTACCTCCCCTCGTCGAACGACCGGTCATGGAACCACATTCCCCAGTCAAACCGCCACCTCTCTTCTCAGAATTACAACTTGCCGCCTACAAGAAGTCCAGATTCTGTAGAGTCCTGGTTCAATTGTCTGCCAAGGTCTGACAATGGGGTCCACCCAATCATACCTTCTGCACCCTATCAACAACTCCAGCTCTCTCACTCTGGGACAGTCCAGGGCGCTTTGTCCACCTCTCCAGGCCCCCAATTCCAACCTGCGGCTTGTTTCCCCCCCTCGACGACTGTGACCCATGCTGGTCAATACATTCGACGGAGCCATTCCGTGATACGCTCCCCATACACCTCGACTCAGCTTCCTTCATTTCAAAACCAAATTATCCAGCATACCACTTGTAAATGGGTAAAGGATGACGAATCTATATGTGGACACCCGATCACCCGGGAAAGTGTGTCAGAACATCTCAAAATCCACGGCGTTAGCAACATGGGACGCGGCTATCGCATATCCTGCGGATGGTCGGAGTGCCGATTGAAAGGAGGTCAGACTGATATGAATCGCGAAAGTATGGTGAGGCATGTGCGGGAAAAGCATTTGGGTTACAGGCGCAACTCCGACTAGATCCAGGTATGAAATATATTTTTGAGATTCTTGTGTACTCATCGCTCTCCAGGTGACCTGGCGTCAGTCTTCCTGGCATTTCTTTTATATTTCTTAGAATCATCCGGATCTCAAATTTGGTTTCCGATTTTGCTGCCCATGCATGTCCTCCCCGTGATTGCCACGGATTCGTTCCGATCTCAGTTGTACTTCTGTTGCCTATTTTTCCTTCGGCACGACTCAGGAAGTCACATATCCGCTCTTTCGCTTGCGTCGCTACCTTCGCTCGTGCCTGATCAGGTACCCGGAGTTGCGCTCCTCTTCACACTTCTTAGCCACAGCGCTGTTTGATTCTTCTCGGGTTCTAGTACCCCCTCGAGCGATAGTTTGAGTCGCGAGGTGGCTCAATGACGTGGGTGCCCAAGCAACCCTCGCAGTGGTCAAACCAGTTCCTGCGGAACTGGGTGACGCTACGAATTGTTGGCTGTTCGTCTGTTTCATTATGTGTTCTACCTTGTAAAATAGCCAAAATGTACGTATCACCCACAAGTGCCTCAGACTTTCTCCAAAATTCACTGTCGGCCACGCCTAGTCCGAGCACTGGCGGCAGGCAGTCACCAAACACTCAAGACGTGTGAAGACAAGTTGTTCCTACCTTTGAAACGGTCTGAGTATGGGAGACTAGAATCTTAGGTTTACATTTTACTTCTCGATCCTGCGGGTCTAAGCTACTACTACATATGTCAATAGACGGCGTGAGAACAGTGTTTGATTGCTAATCATTGCTTGCACGACTCGAGTCCGTTCAACGCAAAATTTTGCTGTGCTCAGCTTGTGATCGCGACATTCGAATTCCTTCGGCCTCCTTCGAACATGGAATTTGAACGCGCTAACGAAATACTTGCGCAATACCAGTTTCGAGGACGAGCCATCATCCAGGTCAACCATCCGTGGATACAGTCCGTCACGCTGAACCAATTCATATCAATAGCAAAACCTCCGAATTTTCCAGTGTGCTTATCGACCGTCCGGTCATGTCGCTAACTAGGGCCACCTACATATCCACCCACTTTTGATTCAGCCTGGATCCGGTTAAGTGTCGACAAGCAAAGACGAGCACAAAGCGACACGACGGCAGTTTTGACATGATTATATCGGATTTCATCATACATCATTGACATCTAGGGACGCCAAACCTCGGCCAGCCGCCGAACTTCCAAACAATGATCTGATTAGAATAACCCTCGCCAACTACCTCGACATTCGGTGGCTGGTTAGGTACACAGATTACCGACGCGGTCCTTTGAGGCTATCGAAGCGGTGCTGTGCGGTGCTTGCTGTGATACAGCTTTGGTGGCGAGAGAGTTTAAAAATGAGTTAGGTGCGCTGGCTGCGGCTTGGTTTCTCCCCGGCATGGTCAACGGGGATCTCTAGGAATGTATGTCGTGTCCACTTATATGGCTCCATGTTCGTTTTCTGACACCGAGCATCCAAGTTAAATGCTTGTGATCTACATACCTCGTTCATGCTCGCTGTCCACCCAACAGACTGCGGACATGATTGTGAACCTTGAAGTATGACGCGTCGCTATTGGATTCCGAGTCATGTTTGGACCAAACTTTTCTCACGGATTTGGCGTCCAGCTTGTTCGCGGTAGAGCTTGGCAGTCAATTTAACCGGCAGCGGCAGGCGGAGGCCAATGGCCGGACCCTTTGGCAAGGAGGGGAGTTGGCCGACATGGCAGCTCGCCAAAGCCAATGGCAGGGTGCGCCCGAAGATATAATCGCGGTATTCGATGACTCGAACACCCTCTGTGGTGCCAAATGGACCCACTCGACTTTTTAGAACAGCTCGTCGGCGGCGATACCTTTGAATCCGTTGCGTCAACACGCCTCTTGCGTAGCTTTATGGTGCAGGGACAGGAAATGTTGCAGCCTCCAAACAGTTTAGGCTGGGCTTTCGCCCTCGCCGTCCCCGAAAATAACCTCGGGTCGATGCCTCACATCCCTGACACATATCCCGGTCCCTATTCGACACCTGCCGTCCAAGCAAACTCTGACACCGTAGGGCTGGTTATCGGCTCAATTGGGTCGGATTTACCATTCAGACCCGAGCCGAATACCTCCGTCTTCAATGTCTCCGAAATTGCGGTACAAGGTGGCGTTCCATTGAATTCTCCAGGGGCGGAGTACACTTCAGGTGCGGTGCTTATGCAAGACCCAGTATGTATTCGAACCTTGATTCGTCGGACTTAAGTAACGTTGATGAATTACAAGCCCAAGAATGATGTTCCCCAAATCAGCCATGACGTTTCCGGTTACTCCATCCTTCCGTTTACTCCTCTGAATATACAAGCAACTCACGGAGATATTCAATCCTCCTTGGGTCAAAGCACGGGAACGGAGGTGAGGGCAACTGGTGGCGTTTGAGTCATACAAATCTGATGATGTTAGATCGCCAGCCCCTCAGCGCTCTCCGTAGATATTCCATCCCAGGTTTGGAGTATTAACGAAGTTCCGGAAGCTCCTGCTTTCGTCGAAAATCCTCCCACCTTCACATTTACGAACCTCATAACCAGAACCAATACCTCTACGTTTTCCGAAGAGGACGAATGTCCCCGTGCCCTCCAAACTTCGCTCGGCCAGATTGTGCGAGCCCCGCAGAGTCCAGCCAACCCTGTTCACTTCCCCTCTCGGCAGCCGCTTGTTCAACCTGAGGGGCCGATCGTGACCTGTGAATGGATTGATGATAAGGGTGTATGTGGAGAGGTCCTCACTTGTGCAACGCTTCACAATCACCTCTCAATGAAGCACGGAATCAAGAATAGGTCTCGTGATTACAAGATAGCATGCCAGTGGGTCGGCTGCAAGAGGAAGGGGAAGGCCGTGAATCGTGAAAGTATCGCCCGTCATATCCTGGAAACCCATTTGCACCAGAAACGTGCTCTCTCCCGAGCGAACTCGCTCTCGAGTCAAGGCACGACGACTCGACGTGCAAACCCTGTTGATCAACTCGCGTATTCTCCAGCTTCGGGGATTTCATAGGTTTGCTATTGGCTACACCATCGCACTCGTCAGGTATATCGTCCAATCTATAATGTAAGTATGTGTGTAGTTGGCGCTGGTCGTCACGACGTTAGACCCTACCACATCAATAATACGATAATGGGATTCCCACTGTTAGATTAGTACGTACGGTGCAATGTGCATGAGTTTCTTATGATCATAGTACGTTACTAGCACTGTGCATGTTAACTGACTAGCTGCCCTCTTTAAATTTGTGGTCTCATGTTGGCAGGAACTTCCATGTGAAGCAAACTTAATACCGGCCAGTGCCAGTGCCAGTGAGGGTATAAGACGACTTGCTGGTAAGCAGTGCGGAGTTGGGTCGGCTTTGATCGGTTATTGGTTGCACGATGTCGCTCATAGGGTGGTGCCCATCGATGGCCACTGGCAGTGTTCACCCGTCCCCTTGCAATGTCTCTCGGGAGGCCGTGCAGTTTTTTGGCAGTCCAAGGACCCTCCAAACGTTCTTGATCGCGGCTTTGCCAGGCTTGGATACCGCTCCCTATTCCAAGCTGCATTCTCCAAATCGCCATTGGAGCCCTCTTGTCTCCTGTGTGGACTTCTCGCGGCTGTGATATTTCATGTTCATTCACGCCACCTGGTCGTGGCACTGTTTCCGTGTGGCAGAATGGGTCGATATAAAGCCTCGTCCAGGCAAGGAGAGGTCTGTCGGTTTGCCAGCGAGCTCCACTCCAACCAGTCTCAGCAGGGTGATAGTTCTCCCATCGCTCTCCCACCCGAGTGTCGAACGTGGAACTCTCGAAAGCTGAAAGAACTTGAACTTGACGCTGACTCGCACGCGCATAAGGTAAGTACAAAACGAGGGTGCTTTCCCCTCGTGCAATCTCGAAGTCGAGCTTGCCTCATTGACGCCCTCTGGATTTACAGGCAAAATTCCGCGCTACTAATTGTATTCCCCCCATCCCGCGACGCTATCAGGCCTCTTCTTCCCCGTATCCGTGATGTCGTTCACGCGTTTCGAGCTTTGCCTGTCAGGCTGGCGCCTCCACGATGCCCGTGCCCGGCCTCAGTTGACAGTCTCGAGGCAGAGCCACCACCTCATTGTATCGGGCCAGGCATTCGGTGCGCGGGTCTCCGTGCGTATATGCCTGCGCTGGTGCACGTGGCTGTTCAGGTGGTGTGATCGCCTGTTCCAATGGCTGCATCGTCCTGCCAAAGGGGCCCACCAATTCAGCCTGAAGGGATTGCCAGCACCACCCGTGGTTTCAACCATCGAATTGAAGAACCTTTCTACGTGCCAGTGGTGGCGCCCAACGACGGCTACTCGCGGAGCGTAAAGTGGATTTTCTGTTTCTTTTCAATCTTCCTTCATTCCCCCTTCCTTTTTGC
>JBBPMZ010000442.1:0-13836 GCA_038090575.1 Tylopilus cf. pernanus | reverse complement strand
CGACAAGGACGAAAATGGCAACACGACCACAATCATCAACGCAATGACGACGATGCCTCCTCACCCCCCTCATGGTGCCTCACCTGGCGACGACAAGGACACGACAATGAGGACCACAACGCCACCGCGACTACCCCATGGGACGACAACGACAGCAATGACGCCTCCACTTCGCCCATCTCACCCCATCTCGCCTGGCGGTGATGAGGACGCCTCCGCCCCCTTCATGCCATCCCACCCTATGACGACAAGAGCTTGACGAGGAGGACCGCAACGCCATCACCACCACAATACGAGGACGATGATGATGACGGCGGCGGCGGCGGTGTCTCCATCTCGCCCACCTTGTCCCACCTCACCTCGCAATGGCGAGGACACCTCTGCTCCCTTCATGCCATCTGGTGACGACAAGGCCTCGACAAGGAGGACCACAACATGGGGACGACGGCGGCGACGACGGTGCCTCCACCCCCTCATCCACTCCACCCGGTGACGACAAGGCCTCGACGAGGAGGACCACAACATGGGGACGACGGCGACGACGACGGTGCCTCCACCCCCCTCATCCACTCCACATCAGTAAACAAGCAATGCCTAATTTGTACACATAATTCACCAAAGCCACCCATAGTGAACCACCTTCTACATAGCTGCCTAGAGCATCTTAGAGTAGAGCAACCTCCCAGCAGTGGGGTAGCACAACTCAGTTTGGTTCTCCAGAAATTATCTACAAGGACACCAAGTCATAGGACTCGGAGCTCACAACAGCATCCGAGTCCTTCAAGTTCAAGTTGGCCACTGGCATGCCAGCAGTGGTGTCGGACCTTGAACAGCAAAAGGAGCTCTTTCCTTTTCAGGATCACCTGACCGCCAGCATTCCATCAAGTCCACATATTTGTACGAGTAAGAAAAACAATACATTAATCTTAATACAGGAGGACAATACAGCAAGAAATACATAAGACTTAACCTAATAGCGACTCGGATTCCTCAGATAAGATGTGGCACTCGTGCCAGTGGACCCGGGTCATTGTCTACCACACGAGCCTTTCCTGTTGGTAAACTTTTCTTTGCGGCAAATACTAGTGATACTCGAGTCCTCTTCCCCCACTGCACCCAGAAAGAAGCAACGAATTACATCCGTATCCACCGTAATATGTACTCGTAGTAGAACGTTGGCCCCAATCACATCGCACACTTGATGAAAGATTTCCAGTTCTGACAGCAACATAGGTGCATCGAAGTGTATTCGATTAAGCTAGTGGGCGCATCAGCAAGATCCACTCTCATTCGCCGTGACCAGGCCTGGATCGCTCATAGACTTACTGACTCTGACAACGACTATGAAGTTGCCAAAGGACTGAGAGACGTCAGTATCCATAACACATAATAAAACTCGATGTACTCACGGAATGATGGGCTGCTCGAAGTCGTATAACCCTGAGTACACCTTGTGGTGGTTGATCTGTCTTGAACCTTCGCCGACTGATCAGAACATCACAGGCTTGGGGTGAACCTTTGGACGGCGATAGCGGGTACTGCTTCTCGAGAAACTTGTCATCCGCAGCACGTGAACTGAGCTGGAGGAAGATATGGCATGGACCACATTGGTGATCTGTACGACGTCTGGGTCGAGGTTTCAACGATTCGCGGGGATGGACGTACCTTCTCCATCCTTTGATCCGTTCATTAGTATAGATGTCTGCAACGTATGGGTATCCACCCACGGTGTGCGAGATGGAGGTGGCTGTGGTGACGGTGGGTAGTTAAGTCGACATGTGCACGCGCAGTCCGTTGACAAGAGTGGGCAAGGATCACTTCTGCATCGGCTGACAAACTGCAAGGATGCGCAACACGTGCGTGACTCCACACAGTAAAGCGGTGGCCAAGTGAGGGTGAAGACAGTGCACGTGCGATACAGGAGATCCGTGGGCGTCAGTGAGCGAGGGAGGAAGGGCAGGGGGGAGGGAGGGAGAAGGTTCTCCCTCCAGTGGGTCCTTTGACTGAGACAAGTGTAAATCGGGCCAATCCATCGGGCTCTAGACCAAGTGGTGGGGTGTGAGCAATGTGAATCTCCGGCACTGATTAGGAACAGATTGTAGACCAGGAAGGGGGCCTTGCATCGTCAGAGTATGGGTGTAGTTCGAGTAAAGAGGTGGTACGGCGTCAAGGTGGTACTGCAGGGGATGGGAGGGATGGGGATGGGACGAGACATCCAGAGTTGGGTGAGGATTGCATGAAGAGACTTGGTAAGGACGAGGAGAGTTGTGGGGACGGGAAAGAGTGCGACCGGGGCCACGCAAAGTGGGTCGTCCTGGCGGGTAGTATAGTCGCGACAGGGCGAAAGGGGAAAGGGAGGGGAAGGCACGGTTGATGGCGTGAGTGGGGAGAAGGGTGTACAGTGACTCAGCTGGTCTTGACCTAGTCCAATCTCCAAATCAGAATATCACTGCTTCGATATGATTCACGCACCTTCCTCGCGACTGTGACCGTTCCCTCCATGTCCGAACGTCCCCGCCGTATTCGCGATCGAGCCTACTAACAGATCGGCTCAAACTCTAGGTGTGTACTGTAACATCCATTTATACACGCAGGGGGAGAAGTAAGACAGATGCCACGATGACAGTTCTGTACACGGTGAAGCAAAGTGAGTGTGAGGACGGTGTACGTCGTTGAGGCGACCGTCGGGCATGAGCGCTGAGCGTTAGGGAAGGTGGGAAAAAACTACCCGCGGTGGCCTAGGTGATGTCAACTTTAATAAGTGATAACAGATCGTATCAAGTCACTCAGTAATAATAGTAATAGTACTTGTACGTCGTACATTGTACATAAGGTTTCTAAAAGATATGTGCAAATTTTAAAGATGAAATTATACGACATATGAACACTTTGTTCACGTCAATCGAGTCGAATGGTGGGATTAAAGCAGCTGGAACTCTTGATACGATCAACTAGAAAGATCAAAATTGAGTAAGTGGTTGGTGGGTGTATGAAAGACAAACACACCGTCATAATCGGGAGAGGAAGTTCTACTTGGCGGAACGGCGAGATCAACTGCTATTCCCCACTGTTTCATTGTTGCGCGCATTGAGCCGACATTCATATCCATGTCGTGCACCTTCCTTTCCCCGGTAACCGCTTTAAAGTTATAAAGCCTCGTCATGGATTCGTGTTCCTCTGCGAGGCGCGCGGCAAGAACTTGTTCGGCACGGAAAACCTCATGACGGGCGTGAGCGACGTTAAGGACGAGAATAGCTTCATCATTCATTGGGTCCGTTGTTTCGTGCTAAATTCCTGGGTTGTGTCTAACTCGCGAGGACGGATATCGACGCTTACCTTCGGGTAGGCTGATAGTTCCAGTCTACTGTATAGTTCAGCCAAAGCATCGATCTCCGTGAGATTGCAGCGGTGCGAGCCACCAACGGTGCAAATTTTTGGTGCTGACCTGTGAGGAAGTAGGCCGTTCCCTGGACGAAGAGTGGCTTCCATTGGGGTGGCTACTAAGCGCTAGTAAGCAGTCACCGGCACTGTATGTTGTTTACCACTAATTCGAATCATCAATAATACACCATGGATGTCTCTCACGCTCCGGCACACCCGGTCATACTTCAAGTTATACAAGGCAACTGCAATGTGCTTCGAATGAGTCATGATTCATGACTCCGTACTTAAGTAACACCAACCCGCCGGATCTCTTCAACATGTCACCGTAAGCGACTCTCCAAGGTCCTCACGGTAAGTTTTTGTTGCTATTATCATGCCGCGCTGTCCGAGCTGCGGGCGAGGTGGTTTCAAGGACCAACATGCTGTCGCCATGCACATGAGCCAGCCAACATCGGGATGTAATACTTGGGTTAACAACCTCGTCCACTTGCAGGAATCCCTTACCCTTCCGACTTCAGCCAATCACACTCAGGCCCGTCATGACTCGGACACAGACTCGGGCGGTGCGTCAATGGACCTCGACCAAGAAGCTCCCGCCCCTACCTCTGATTTTTTTGCGGATCCTTATACTGAGCTCGGCAATGGATCGTTTGCGCAGATCTCTACACCACAACAAGGCAGTGGTAGCTGGCACTCAGAGCGCTTCGAGGGTGCGGCCCAGTTGTTCGGGCGAGGCGACACATTTATGGACAAATTCGACCAAGATGAGTTCAGCGAGACACGAAAAACGAACCTCTTCTATCCATTTGGTTCTCGCAGAGAGTGGGAGCTTGCGTTATGGCTGCTTCGTTCGGGCCTCAGCATGAAGTCGATAGATGCTTTCCTGTCACTGCCGATCGTGCGTCCTTTCTATTCTCTCTGATGACCGGTGAGGCTGACCTAGTATAAGATCAAGTTACTCGGTCTCTCTTTCAACACCGCAAGGGACCTCCGTGGGCGTGCAGAACTTCTGCCTAGCGGTCCTCGTTGGCATTCCAAGGAGATTACGCCTACCCACCCTACAAAACATCCGATATACCTGTACTGGCGCGATCCTCTGGAATGTATCGCTTGGATTTTCAACCACCCGTCATTCAGTAATCAACTTGACCTTGTCCCGGAGCGGCTCTACACTACGAGCGATAAGCAATGTAGAGTGTACACAGAATGGATAACCGGGGATGGTGCCTGGGAGATGCAAGTGAGTGGTTTCCTTACGTCGATGGTCTCAGCTGGATTTTAATGTGGTGCAGTCGCAGCTTCCACAAGGTGCGACTTTACTTGGAACGATACTTTCCTCGGACAAAACAAACCTTACGAATCTATGTGGCGGCCGAGTTGCCCACCCCCTTCTGATCAGCCTGGCGAACATCAAGATGTCCACCCGACTCAAGCTCTCTTCTAGATCGTTCATGCTCACTGCGCTCCTCCCCGTCCCAAAATTCGTCCATAAGAACAAACGTATGTGCGGCGTCCTGGGAGATCGCCTAATACATCAATGCCTCGACATCATCCTTGAACTTGAACCGGTCAAAAAGGCAGCGGAATTCGGCGTAATGCTTCCAGACCCCGACGGAAATCTTCATTATTGCTTTACTCCAATCGCCGGATATATCGTTGATACCCCTGAAGCAGCTATGCTGGCTTGCGTCGGGGGAAAAACGTCCCCCGTGACCATGGCAATGTACAAACAGTTCGGTGACTCGTTCCGACACGAGCCACGAACTGGTACCACTACGTTAGCCCAGCTTTCGGTTGCAAAGTCCAACGCCGACCCTGCAGATATACAAGCATTCTTCCGCGAGGCCCAACGTTTCCGTCTCAACGGAGTCAGTGAGCCATTCTGGCGAAATTTTCCCCTTTCATGTCCTGGCGTTTTTATCACACCCGAGCTTCTTCACTACGTTCACAAGGAATTCTGGGACCACGATGTCCAATGGTGCCTGAATATCGTCGGTGAAGCAGAAGTGGACTTTCGCTTCTCCGTTCTGCAACCCACGGCAGGCTCACGTCATTTCAAGGGTGGTATTTCAAAATTAAAACAAGTCACTGGCCGCGTTCATCGTGATGTGCAGCGCTATATCGTTGGTGTGATTGGAGGCGTTGCGCCGCCGGATGTCACCGTTGCGATTCGCGCTCTCATGGATTTCAGGTACCGGGTTCAAGCTTACTGTATCAGTGACGAAGATCTTCGCCTCATTTCCACTGCCCTCGATACTTTCCATGCCCATAAGCACGCCATACTCGAACATGGTGGACGACGTGGGAAGGCAAACAGGCTTATCGACAACTGGCATATTCCCAAGTTGGAATTGATGCAAAGCATAGCCCCTAGCATAAAGCGCATTGGGGTCGCCATCCAGTGGACTGCAGACACGACAGAGCATGCCCATGTATCGGAAATCAAGACACCGGCAAGGTCTACCAATAACAACAACTACGATGCTCAAATTTGCCGCTATCTTGATCGCGCAGAAAAGTGTAGGTCATTCGAACTGGCTACCTCCTTACGTGAACAAGAAGCTAGTGACGATCAGAGTACCTTGTCGGGCGATAGAAACTCGGAATCGGATAGAAGATCCGACGTTAGTGATGGCGAAGATGGCGACGAATGCAGCACCTCACAAATCCCTAGACCATTGGGTCACGCACGTCTGTGCACAAACTATTTCACAATTTCAGCCCGCCTTCGCACTAAACAAATAGGGTCCGTTCCATTCCCTCTTCGCAGTTTCGTTGCGGGTTCGACAACGGCAGTGAATCTATCGTATTCTCCGTCTTTGCAAAGGATTAGCATCGACGAAGCTGCTCAAGCGTTTGGCTTGCCCGACCTGCGAGCTGCTATAGCTGATTTCATGCGGCGTGAGGGGCAGTATGGGGAGGGATTTGTACACCCCATTGGTGGGCAACGCCGTGGATCCGTTCATTCCAACCTACCATTTACAGACATTCAAGTATGGTATAAAGTACGGCTTCAGAACCGGCCAATCCATGGTAACCCCGACATCCCTCCTGCGCAGACGCTATTCTGCTCTCCACCTAGACCCGGCACTTGGGCCCTTGGGCGCTACGACGCCGCGGTTTTCAACGTTGACGCTCACTCTGAATGGCCGCAGAGCGGTCTGAAGGGTACGCAATGTTTCCAATTTCCAATCGAACAATGTCCAAGTAATATCGACTCTTAGGGCACACTGTTAGCCAGATCCGTCTCGTCATGCGTCCTCTTGGCAAGTCAGGAGAGAGGTGGCCGTGGATCGACCGTTTTATCGCGTATGTGCAACGTTTCGATATCACAGGGGAAGACGTTACAAAACTTCCAATCCTTAAACGAGCTAAACGAGCAGCGGGTCAGCGACTTGGTGATGTCGTTCCCCTCAGTCAAATCCGCGCGTTCGCACATCTGATCCCTCGCTTCGGTACAACCGCGGATACAAGGTTGACGGCTCACAATTCCTTCGAATACTCGACGGAGTTTTATTTAAATAAGTACTTCGACAAAGCTACGTACCATGCCCTGAGTTAGGGCAGGATGTTGTAGTTTATCGCAATCGATTATCAATCTTATTATAATGATCTCGATTCCAATTTGAAGAGTCACATAACAATAGCATCGTGGCCCCTTCCTCTCCCTCGACCCGTTTTGAGCACCGACACTTCAGCGAGAACGTAGAGTTTCCAACCTGTGACGTAGTCGCAAAATGAGACCGCCGCGGAACAAAGGGAAAGGACAGTTAAGCAAGTACTCCACGGTGGACGCCACGTACAAGCTCATCGGCTCCCTGCCACTCCCAAAAGACGGTCGCAACGTCGCAACTATGGACAAATTCGTCAGCATTGAACTTCAAGGAAAGGTTATCAACGAACGACTCAGTACCACCTCCAAACAAGCCTCTCGCAGTCTCGGTTTCTTCCTAGACTTAATATTTGCAAGCTTCAACGATCAATTCGCAGACGTCACGCCAGAATCACTTACCGTCCCCCTCTCTTCCATTCCTGTTGCTGCACGTCGCCCTGTGTCGTCATATAAAATTCCTGTTGGATCAGAAAATGTGGAAATTTACGACCAAGCAAATAAGCGCTGGAATTGGAACTTACCTCTGGCGGACACCCCCTCCGAACAACCCGCTCTCGCTACTCCTGCCTCTCCCGCCACCTCACAGGATGACCTGCAGTCGCAACAAGTCGGCGCTGAACTACAAGTTGCCGTGTTCTTCAACACTGTCACAAAAGCCTTCGCGACTAAGCGAGCTTACACTGGCCAGCGACGTCAATGGCTGGCCAACTGGAGCCAAACCTGTATGCCCGGTTCCACGGGCTTCTCACGCAAGCCCGATCTCGTTCTCATAGAGAATAGCGACGTACCTCACGATGAGGTTACGTGGCTCAGCCCCAAGGTTATTGCTGAGTACACGAAACAAGTTTATCAGCCAGCTTCTCGGATCGGAAAGACGTTGGACACCAAGGCGTATCTCGTCTTGGTGGACCAACCCTGGCGTCATTTTATCCTCGGGGTGTCGATTGCCAATCGTGACCTCCGAGTACACTTTTACGACCACTCGGGCGGGGCTATTTCCCCGCCGTTTAACATCCACACCGACGCCCAACGCTTTCTTTTCATCATCGCTGCCCTTTCATTCGGTTGCCGTTCAACGATTGGGTTCGATCCAACGATCGAAATACATCCCCGCCCTCTTAAAAGGCGATGGCGCTCTATACACAAAACTGAGGACACCGAAGTCGCCTCTGACCCTGCCGAAACCCCACTTCCAAACTTACCTGACCCTATCCAATCAGTTCCACCTCCGAGTCAATCTCCGTCTCCGGCTGGGCCCCCAGCTCTGGACTCCCCAACTCCCCCTCCCGTAGAATCTCCGGCTATCGGGAAGATCCGGGTCGATGACACTTGGTATGATATCATCAAAATTCTCTTTTCTAGCACGGGCTTTGTTGGGCGGGGGACTGTGTGCTATCTCGCCCGACTCGACGGGGTCTATTACGTGATCAAAGACAGCTGGGTCAAGGATCTTGACCAAGGCGGAGGGATACTTGATCCACGAACTATCCACGAGGCAAAGATGATGAATTTAGTGCATGATATCGATGGGGTCCCAAAACTTCATAAGGCTTGGATTGTGGAAATTGAGGATGGAGTTCCAGATACGACTGCGCGATATCGCGAGGAGAAATACCGAGGGATAATTCAATCCCCGAGAACCCATGTTCGTCTGGCAATGACGCCGTGTGTGCGTCCGATAACAATGTTCAAGTCGAAGAAAGAACTTGTTAAATCTATCCGGGACATTCTAGGTAGTACGTACATTTTTGGCACGATCTAATTATTGTTTGTTGAACTTGCACAGTCATTCAGCAGGCGCAAAAACGGGGTGTCATACATCGTGACTGCAGTATCCTCAATACAATGATTGAGGACCTTCCCAACGAAGCTTCGCGTGGGTTTCTTTTGGACTGGGAGTTCGCAGCTGAGATCACGCAACGGGGGGAATATAATGTTGGCGGCACAGTACATCCTTTACGGCTTCATACTCTCCTTCTGGCTGAGGCATGTCTGAAAGGGCACTCTTCCGTTCTTGTCTGTAAATATCCTCCGTCAGCTCGGAAATGCCTTTGCGAACTCGTTCGCGATGAATGCAAATTCGATTCGCAAGACGGCTTCCCTCACTCGTATTATCATCAACAGTGCTGTTGGTATACGCCACACCTATGCGGACGATGTCGAGTCCCTTCTGTATGTCCTTATATGGATTATCGTCATGTACGATGGCCCACTCGGACGAGAGCGCCAAGATCTCAGTCACGAACAGACCTTCCTCGGTCTGTGGACTGAGAAGGCTGCGACTGATCTTACGATCGCACGAAATGCCAAGTTTACATTTCTCGTTGAGTCCGACAGTAAAATTCTCGACGAATCCGTTCCTGCATATTGCAAAGACCTGATTCCCCTCATTCACCAGTGGCGTGCGATTCACAGGAAGGCGCTCTTGGCAGAGACTCTGGTCGAAATATCTGATGTAGCTGAGATATTGGATTCCTTCCTCGCGGGCATGCCAGATGAGCTTCCGGCGAGCATTCCAGTGGTACACGCAACCAATCACCTTACCTCTGTTACACTTTCTCACCCACTTAAACGTCTTCGCGACGACGTACGTAGTTTGGACAATCCCCCTCTGCCAGACAAGCGCTTTAAGCGCGGTAGTGGGTAATCATATGTGCTATTCCTCGTACTATGTACTTTCCCTCCCTTTTCCCTCGAAGGAATTGTCACCGCTTTGGTAATAAAGTTCTACTTGCCCTAAGTCACGCTAATAGAGTCGCTAATCAAGAACGTGTTGTGTTGTGTTACTCTACTAGCCTCCGAGTGAGTCAACTCGAATCAAGGCCGGAAATTAATGTCGTGCAGGGATCGCATGGACTTTCGACAATGTCGTATCCCCATGCGACGGAAGTAGTAACCGACATATATATAAGCCTCAGTAAGTGCCGGCAAATGCTAGTGCCCCATCCACTCTGACTTTCCTCCCTAACGCTACTCTATGTCGTCTCAGGTTCCTACCTCTGTCGTTTCTTCTCCAAGAAAAAGAGGCCACAACAAGAAGAACAAACGGCGTTCATCAAATGACGACAGTACTCGCTCTATGAAAGCACAACGCGTCGTGGAGGACCAGGACAAGTCTCAGGCCTCCCAGGAACCTCGTCGCAGCGCAAGGGCAGGAGCAGGCGCGGGTGGAAGAACTCACCAGCTCGAGAAGCTCGGGGCCCTTTTTGAAGATCGTCCTACGAAAGGTCGCAAGCCAACGGACCTTCCGAAGGATACGGCTGTGAATCCCCTTGCTCCCCCGGCGAAGCGCGGTCAGTCTGGGCGGCGTGGCGCTGGCAAGAAAGTATGTTTTGATGTGAGCTTCTTGAGTGCATCGTTCCTTACTCTTGGATGACCTTATCCGCACAGGGTCCCCCCCCGCCTTACGCGCCAGGTGGATCAGGTGAAGCTCAAGCACCGGTTGTATGGCGTATCAATGTATGAATGACATACCCGATATTCATCCTTTTCTTTTTTTCTTTTGCAGACTACCCCGACTCCGGTTTTCCACCAGCGCTCGTCGGAGTCGGATCGGTTTGGCTTTAGCTCCTCGATACCACAGGCCCGCATCGTGCCACCTGGAACGGAACCCGACCTTCAAGTTCTCAACAACCCATATGTTGCTGCCCGGCAGGAACAGGAAAGGTCTCGCTCTCAGCAGTTTTCTGAATTTGCGGGGCGGTCGTTCTCAGGGGGTCCCGTGGGCCAACTTCGTCTCGCATCCCGAACTATTGAGAACACGTTGATCGACCCGTCCCCGGCTGACTCCCATCATTTCCACAGTGCGTCGGCGTTGTCACGTGGGACTCAGTCTATTGTCCCCATACTCTCCAACCACTCTCTTCCTTCCTGCATCCCGCCTGCTAGTAGGTCGTTTCGAACTCCGGAAGTTGGGGCAATAGACCCAGCCCTCCTCGCTGGCTCGCACCGGTCCCGAGAATCAGTCGAGCCCAGATCTGGAGATCGTGGCCGCGAGATGCAGGCCGTGAGATACGCAGAGCCAAATGATGCTTCAGAGTCGGATGGGAGCCCGTCTGATAACGAAGTGATGTCGTCTGGTCCAGAAAGGTCTGATGAGACTGAGGGGGAACATGAAGAAGGGTGGGCAGCAACAAATTCGAGACAACTTTCTCATCCTGGTAGGCTCCGTTTATTGCCATGGCATCTACTAAATTCAAGTCTCTAGGTTTCTCTAAAGAGTCCCAGTCCAACAATAGTGCCGTTCGCCATGTTTCCCTTCCCCCAGATCAGTTCCAGTTCTCTCGCGACGAGGGCTCTGACACTGCTCAACGCAATCTTGATGATATTGATTTCCAGGTAAACGCTGTACTCCCCTGTCTGATATGTCTCACTTATGATGAATGCATAGCACAATGACGCCGATGGTGCCACAAACCGTGACTCTCAGCCCGATGGTGCCGGTTTCGCTCAGGTGAGACTATATACAATGTTCGATATATCTCACACACTTTAGAACCAGTTTGGCGATGCCGTCGACGTACTCAATTATCATCATCAAGTCAATGGTCGCCCTTTTGCTCCGGACCCCCGAGCGCTGGCTGAGATCCGGCTTACCGAAACGCAAGAACCTGCACGCACAAGAGCTCCTCGAAACTCGAAGAAAGCTAAAGACGCCGGTCCCTCCCCCAAGAATCTTGGATTTTATCCTGCTGGGTGGCAAGACTGTCTCGAGGATGCAAAATGAGAGTGTAGGGTTTCGCACTTGCTCAGTCACAATCCGTTCCCGTCCAAGTCCCGCGATCTCAAGGTTTCGATTACAGACGCCCTCACCACAACAGTTTCCGAGTGGAACAATGGCGGTGCGGTCTTTGAACCAGGTAAATGGTGGCATCCATACTTTGATTGCCGCTGTTTATCCACTAGCGTAGGTTATTGGCCAGACCATAAGACTTCCATGGCGTGTGTCGTAGGTTGAATTTCTGTTCTGTGCTCACCAACCCACTCGAGAGCGTAATTCTATAGCTTCTAGGTGATATGTCGACGTGGCGCTCAGAGCTCAAGACTACCGCGTTCACTGTTGCTCACGTCCCATACAACCTCATCCCACCGCAAGATATTACAACTCAGGAGAAGACACAGTGGGTACAAAATGCGGCCTCCGCGTTACTGGCGGATTCGTCATTTCTTCGAGACGGTGTTGACAATCTGGTACCGTGATGATCGTGCTCACCCAAAGTGAAAATGTTTACCATCTTTATAGGGAAAAACCAATAACTTTGCCCACCCGGCCCTCAAAGAAGTTATCATCAGATTCTTCTACACGGGCAGCTATCGGATTGCGGACAAGCGTCCCGGCCAATTTCGTAAGTCGGTTCCTCTCGGTTGTGTCGCGCTCGCTGGCGCCGCGGTGCGTATTTCTTTGTCTCTTATCAGATAACTACCGTTGACATTACACTATAGCTTAACTGTGTACTCGACGGCTTTGCGAAAAACGGTGCGACGACGCTGAAGATGATCCCTCAATTTTCGGGAAAAGAATACCGGTCTACTTTTCAGACAATGGTCAAGATGCTAGACCAGGTCCTCCAACATTCGTACCATGGCAACAAGCTACGCAAGCAACTTGATAAATGGGCTCAAGAGGGATGGTACAGTACCATGTCGTTAGTGATGCGCGGATGACCGCTGACTTAGTAGTTGAACTGGCAGGGCTGCGCTATACCAAGTTGACACGGACGTGGAACGAGACAATCACCTGCAGCTCGTTCTGGATTAGTTTCATGCCTGAATGTTTTGTAGTTATGACTGTGTGTTTCCCCCCCAATAACTGTGTGATATTTGTTTTGCCACTGTCGCGGTGTTCGTCTTGTTTTGTAATGCATGAGTTATCATAGTAGCGGGCCGGACAGCCCAGGCTGCATTACTAGTCACGGTATCATGATTAGCCTGCATACTAGTATGCTGTTGCATTGGAACTGAAGCTTCATATTGTTGTCTAGCCTTCTATAGGAAGGTTAATGTATATACAGTGCTTACATGCTCATATTCCATCACTTCCATAGCTAGTCCTAAGCAGCCATAGTCAAATTGCAGCTGGCTTAAGCTCCCAAGTCTGGACCTAACTGGTCAACTAGGAGGGCTTTAGAGTGCTATCTAGAGTTCTACAACTCAAATCAATTTGCTGATGCACCCGGTGACGACAAGGGCTCGACGAGGAGGGCCACAACGCGACCGTGACCACAATGTGGGGACGACGACAACAACGTCGCCTCCACGTCACCTACCTTATGCCGTCTCACCTGACGATGATGAGGGCGCTTTCTCCCTCATACCACTGCACCTGGCACCAGGATCATGATGAGGACCGCAACGCAACCACAACCACGACACAGGGACGACGACGACGACGACGACGACGCCTCCACCTCACTCTCCTTGTGCCATCTCACCTGGTGCTGACAAAAACGACAACTTGAATACGATCACGACCACGACATGACAACAACGACGTAACAACAATGTCATGACGATGAGGACATGACGAGGACGGATACGGCGAGGACGATAATCACCGACGCAATGAAGAGGATGCAGTGGGATGATGCACCGGGGTTAGGGCACGGCGGTGTTGTGACGAGGGTGGGGTGATGACCATGGCACGACCGATGACGACGAGAGGGGTGCGACAATGACAGGTAGTATATAATTCATTGTATTTTACTTTTGGTTTGGTAATAAAATTTGAATGAAATGAACAAGTGATTTAAAGTGAATAAAAGTGTTAAAGTAGTGCTAAAGTCAGTAAAGTGCAAAGTATCAAAGTGCCTGAAAGTAACTTTAAAGATGGCGGATCTGCT
>JBBPMZ010000441.1:0-13865 GCA_038090575.1 Tylopilus cf. pernanus | reverse complement strand
AGGTACAGTCAATTGAGATCGGCACCTGGAAGTCGACTGGGTACCCTTGTTTCAACCTTGTCTTTGTTTGCGCAATGGCGTCATCAGCGTGCCTTTCGAATGTCTCAAAATCAGTGATGCGGTCCCTTGTGAAGAATGGGCGAGTCATTGAGCGATGGAATCTAACAAGTAGTTCAGTGTGAAATCAAGCTGAGAATAGTCTATTGGCGCACTTCCATATATCCCCTTGAAGGTACATGAGCACATCAGACAGAGCAAGGTAGAAACGCATCCTCACCATCCGAGTTGAACACGCCAGTTCCGAGTAAGGACTTGGTCATATCGAATGAAATTGGCCCTATAATGACTTCTCAGAGATTGACAACGCCCATGTTCAGACCATCACTTGCCTTTCGCAAACGAATTGAATTGCGTTGCCAAGATAGCCTAGCCGTCATTCGTAAGAAGAAGATTCCACTTCAAGAGCGGGGTACCTGCCTTGACATGCTCAGGTTCGGTCGTGACAAGCTAAGGTGCCTCGTGAATGATCAGCGGCATCGTCCATCAAAAATGGACGTACCTTGTTTTCCCAAAAGATCCTCGTTACGAACGTATTTCCATTTTCCTGGCGCTGTTGCTCAACCACTTCACCTGAACGAACACGGGACACAAGTGAGCAAAAAAACCATCGAAAGTAGCGATCTGATCATACCGAGGTATCCTTTTGTAACGTTGTTCAGACTTAAGAGTAGGACATCCAGACCACCTGGCCACTTGCTGGGCACTAGTGGGGCTAGAACGGCGCCATTCATCGCAGCATCACGTTGATTGCGATGGTCTGTATACACGACCCTGCATGCGAGGACCAAGGGAAACGAGGCGGCGCAGAGGCATGACTGCAGCCAAACAGGTATGGAGACAGCGTGGAAGGTTTCCAAGAGCTTGATGCCACACAAAGTAAGTGCTGGTACGGCGGCGACGCGTGGCGCATTCGCGAGGATGAACACGATGCCGGGTGGAAGTTCCATGTTGGTCGTTGTAGAGAGGGGCTGGTAGGATGAGCGTGACAGTTTATATATCACAGGCGGCGCGGCATGTGTTTTGTATTGGCTAATAGCTCGCTGGCGGTGTCAAAAGTAGCAGGTTCCCACCTGGAGGACATGACTGAATGATTATTAGCTTATCCCACAGCCTTGTCTGCGGAGGTAAAATCCACCCGTCGCTTGGGGATGGCGACAAGTCGGATACAGTGAGGCGCGTGACTGATGGCTGGGTTGTCAGTGATATCGAATATTATCGATGATATGATTTGCGCTTTGAGGTGGGCGTAAATCAAAAACCGTTTTTCGAACGATCTTCATGTCGGAGTTATGCGGTAGTGATGGCGGCTAGATGCGTGCTCAACCGGCAGTCAACCAGCCGGATGCTCAACCAGCCTTTATTTTAGCTGCGCGTCCCCACGGCGGATGTTTACGTTGAAAGCTTGACGAATCCCGGAACTAAGACTAAAGCCCGGTTTCCATTCGAACCTAATCTCACGCTCGCTCAGCTTTCTCCTCATCCTTATGGGCAGATAACGTGTTTCAAGGCGCCTACTGGGCGAGAAGGATCAGCTCAGCTTTTGTCGAAACATGAGTTTGATTTTGAAGTCGGGACACATCACCTCGGCTGTGAGTGGCGTTCGGGGCGCGGCCCATCGCTGTCGCTAGCGCACGGGCCATGCTAAATACAAACTCCGCCCGCAGGCCTGATAATGTCATCGACTTGGAAATCAAACTCATGCTTAGAAAACAGCCAAGCTAATCCTTCTTGCCTACCGTGGACGTGCCCTCATCCTCCCCCTTCTTCTGCGAGTCATGGAACAGCTACAGTCGACGAGTACAACTTCCTCGTTTTCGTGTGCCTCTTCGAGGTACGTTATAACCCACACCACAATCATATATATCACCACGTTTGGTCTCCTCGGATCGGTCAGTTGTTGCTGCGGTGGCAATTTGTTGGTCACTTCTGATCAGTAATATGTCTCTGGTCCGGGTAACCCCTTGGAAGGTGACGCCGCTGTATGATGCCTTCATTTCATATTCTCCTTCCCTATAACCAGTAATCATCTGGCGACCCAATAATAGGATCGTGCAGTCATGTCCCAGAGATCACTATACAAACTGATCCTTCTGCAGGAGCTTCGGCACCAGTTCGACGATACTATCATACTACACGTCCGCGGACTGCTTCAACCCCCTTTTTGCCATCATCTTTTTCAATCGGCTACGGAATTACGTCGATGAGGCTACCCCTCGTGTTGTGGCGCTTCCACCCATCTTGGGGGCGAGATCGGTAGTTACATTCTTGTTTGTGCAAACAGTGCGCCCAGATGAAGGGCTCTGCCTTCTTCCTCAGCAACATCCCAAATGATCATGTGATACTGGGCTGATGTTTCAACATCCCTGTTTCATCCTTCCGTATGCACATACCAATGTCTACGGACAGGTTCAACTCCAGGAACTCCTCTCTGGAGGCAGTTAATCTTGTATGCGATCAGTTCAATGTCCCCGATCGTCGGCTACTTGATACCCACATTCCATGGGAGATGACCGGAAAAAATTGCGCCGGTAAATCGATCTGTGTTCAGACATAGCTATGATGAAACAGGGGGTCAGGCCCTTAGCTTCGTGTCTTCTCGGGGTCTGTCATGATGCCATTATCAAGTGTGTTGTATAGCTGCGAAAGCGAAACTTCATCGCTTGTTGAGAAGCCGCAGCAACCTGCAGCCCTGGCTTCGTCCACTCCGCTGCACCTGCACCCCGAATCATCCATTAGCAGAGTTTCGAAGGGTGACATGGAAATACAAAAATTGGGTCCAAATCAATTCGACTTGAAACGCTTACAGGTCGCAATTGGTGCCCACAAGTATTGGTAAGAGATGAAGCGGAAAGTGAACTTGGACACTCTGCGGGAAGTTGCGCCAGGCGAAGTTGTCACCCGGGTTGGTATTCGCAAAGATGATTGACAGCACTGACAGTAACACGCATCCCTGCCAGTAAATGGTGGCGAACAGCCAATAGTTCTGGTCAGCCTTTCTCCAAAACGTTTGGAGAGGATAGATCACTCTGGAAGGGGCACGACTCAACGAGTCGGATCAGTCGGATCATTTTGAGGTCACATAAAATGATCTTACAGGGGTACACGTGTACCTCCGATGCGGTGCAATGTGAAGGCTTCTCGATTCGCCGCCAGTTTCACTTGAGGCACCTTCAGATTGATCATATCACAGCAGGAAGTTAGTCGAGTCACGTGGGTGTCTTGATATCCGTTACACACGAGCAAAGAGAACGCCAATCACGTTTCTTACTAGGGCGGTAATTGATTTTCGTGCGTACATGTCCTTCACTTTGCTCTCTACCATTACATGCCAGTGATGTCCGTCAGAACCCAAAGTTGAACGATAATTGCATTCAGCTCACCCCCACAGTCATCCAGCACTCTGGTTCTGTGTCATACAAAGTACGCAAACGTCGTAGTAAGTGTACGAATCTCAGAGAGCACATGAGAGGTTCTGTTTCAAAGAATGGTTGTATTCAACAAGGTCCAGTACTTGTCACTCAACGTCAGTTTTTCTTGTTCTGACCACTGACATGCAGATTCCTGATGTATTGCCCGCCTGGTCTCTTATACGCGGCCAGCTGCGAGCTAGGTGGAGTTTGTCTGCTATTTGACTTTGTACCATCCCTGTCGCCTAGTTCCTGACGTCCTTTACAGATTTTCAGGCAGAAAGATCACAGCGAGCGCGACGCGACGTCTTCACTGTTGTATCAGACCCTTTATAGTTAATTAAATCACCCATCGTATAATGCCTGGATTCAAAGCTTTGAAGAACTCTCTGGACACAAGGCTAACTGCCACCACGCTGAGATCGTCAGGTTTGGCGTGTTAGCATGCCACCACCGTGACATCCTCTACGCGCCTCGGAGGAATTCTCATTTTACATCAGCTTACAACCGAAGTTGGACGCGTTTTGAAAGGAGGAAACTCGAGTCAGGTAGTGTAACAAGTCCTCATCGTTATCATCACGTTGCTTATTGTTTGATACCAGCGGATACATACCTAACATATTGTGCACAACAAGTTCAAGGTCGGCCTGCAGTTACCCCGTTGCTCACCTGACCTTAGTTCTGCGACTAAATGAAGGCCTCTACATCGCGGGAATATCAAGATTGAGGTTTCTTACTGAAATGTCTCTCTAAATTTAAGACGACTTGAAACTAAAATGGTATCCTTGCTTTAGACAATATCAATTTATTTCATACCTTTCTGATCCCAAACACCAGGACTTGCGCGTGTCAAGTTGACGTCCGATCTGCTTGCACTTCAAGATTGCCTCGATGAGAGTCGTTCGTCCTGCACGCAAGGCTGGGGCGGATGCAGGTGCTCTGCTTTTCTCGAGCTCCACTTCGACGTGCTGTGTTGTGCAGACTCGGAGCGTCTCCTCCAACTAGCCCCCTTTGATCGACACCCACTGGACGGGTTTTGGTCAAGAATGGTGTAGTAATTGGGGCGCCACCGGACACCTTTTCAGGAAGGGGTAAACCTGGGGACCTTGGTAGGCTGGGGGGTAGAGGGCTTACTTTTTGTTTACAGGTTCGAGGAAACAGCTCTACATTTCCTCTGCTGAGGCAAAAGCTCGCTCGGGTGCATAGTACGGACTACCATCATCCCTTTCGAACTTTTCACGAGCCAAGAATGGCATGTTGAGTGGACTTGGGGACGCAGAGAGTGAGAGGATATAAGCAAGCAAGTGAAAGGTTTGTATCTATCATCGAAGCTCGGTTGATGAAGTTACGGATGATCATTGAGTCCTTCTCCCAAGGTGTTTGTGAACATGATATACTTGTGGTCAAGATGGGTTGACCACCACTCATACTAGTGAAGATCAGAAGAATGAGTACTTGAAAAAATGGTTGCACCTTAGAATTGCTCGCAAAAAGGAGTCCTGTCACTAGCTTTCAGTATTACACCGGCTCAAGATCTCATTATATTGTCAAAGGCCTTACTTGGCTTGTGGGCCCAACCCTCACAAGCTGCGGGAATAGTCGTGCCAGTCACAGAGGAACTTGACGCAGAAATACATTGGCATCCCGACCAAATGATCTGAGTTCAGGCTTTCGATACATACGTAGCATTGTAGGGGCTGTACGGACCCAAATCAACGGACGCCGCTCTGATAGATTATATCTTCCCTGGAAACAATATCAGATGGCCCTACCTAATCTCTTGGAGAACAACCATCCCCTTGACCACGCCAGATGCCATCAACGTATGCCGCCGCCCTGGACCTGGCGACTCTTGAGCAACTTCCTTCATTAATCCCAAACGTGTGGTGCATAGTAACACTCTCCTTCCTTTTGCTAATTCGACACCCATTGAAATCCGCCGCCAACGCGCTCTCGGTCAATCCTCCCAATCCCACATGTTCGATAACTCGTCATGTCTGTATTATTGGTCAAGTTCACACTGCTGTCCATATCTCATCTTACAAATTTACTATGTGTGCTATACGCTTTTTAGGTGTAGTTCCGAATGACCTTTCACTCTACCAGTATGGTTTATGCAGGACAATTACGAGATGAGAACGCAGAGTGTTATAAGGTGCATTCTAATCGGCGGTGAAACTAGAAATGACCAACACGCGCGAGGATGGAACAGTTTAAGTGAAGGAACAGAAACATTCAAATTCGAGCCATCGTATCTGTTATACATGCGCCACTCTGTCGTGCACAAGTCTATCCTTCTGTTCCTGTGTCAGAGTTCGGGTGTCGCTTTGCGGGCCTGGATAATGAACATTATATGTGTTCCCCATCTAGGTCTTTAGCACGTTCCGTATGACATTACGGATGTCGGATTCTCACTTTAGAGTAGATATACAGACCTACTCGCCAGTCTAAATTCGAGGACTGCAGTCTCACCAAGATCATGCACCTGCTCCAATCGTAGGCCAGCTGCAGATCTGCAAAAAAACAAAAAAGAGGACACATCGTCAATCGTCATCCGGACAGTAACAAGTCATAATTATACGAAGACAGCAGCGCACCCCAATGCAATCAAATCGTCCGCCGTTCTCTCCTTGCCATTAAACAAGAGCAGCATGTGGATGTCTTGCTGGTATTTACGGTTGTTTCCGTTTCCAAAGTTGGCCAACAGGGGTTCGGGTGCAACGTCCGTACAAAAGGATGCCGCTGCGTTTAGATCATACGTGGTAGGAGTCAAGACATAGTCGTCTGTCCATGGCACAAGCCGTCCAAAACATCAGGTCAGAAATCGGCATATACAAGACGAGAAGAGAAGCCAGGACGCACGAATCAGTAACCGACTATGAGGAGCCATCGCAGCTCCGATATTCTTCATGATAATCATGGCCTTGTCGTCAGGCCAGTCATGAATGATGTTACGGAGCTTCCAGAACTGTCACAGTTTGAAGGAAACCGAAGGAAGAAACACGCACATAGTACACGTCTTGGCCCTTGACAGGACTCTGTTCTAAGAAGTTGAGTGGGACAAATCCAACTTGGTCATTTTCTAACGCCTCTGGAATGTCCTTCGCCCAGACCTATGTCAGGAAATAAATTCAGCTCTCCATAGCTGCTATGAAGATGAAGATGTGAGACCAGTGGTCTCGTGGATTCATCCATTCAAGAAAAAAAACCATTTACTTACTTCCTGGGCTTGAACCAGAACTTCCGGCAGGTCTTGCTCAACGATTGTGAGGTGGGGATGCAATTTCAAGAGTGGCCGAGCAATTGTCCCTACGTTACTTCCGACGTCGCAAACCGTTTTCACTTCATTCCATGGGTAGGCTGTCCAAAGACAACATCGACTCCCAGACATCAAAAAGAGAAAAAACCACATACAGTGCAAAACGGAGAGAGAACCCGTAATATCGCAATACCCGATCATACTGCGCTGGAATTTCTACACCGACTCTCACATGAGACTTTCCAAAAAATAAAGATCGAATGTCTTACCTCTAGTCTCTCAGGCTGGCACCGAGTCATCAGAGAGGTTACGTTGTGAGACTGACGGAGGATCATCAGTACATAAAAACCTGCTTACGTTTTTCATCAATAAGTCGAAAACATTGCCGTTGACTTGGGCGCCCTTCTTCTTCAGTGCGTACATAAGGGCGGACTTCTCCGGTTCGTAGCTTGTCGCATACTCTGGTTCCGTCATTGATTCGTATAACAGAAGTGCAGCGTCCGGCGTATCCTCCACGCAGGCAAGTGAAAAAGTGGAGATGTTAGAACTTGCAAGGGTGTTCAGAGAAATACGGTTGTTTGCAAAGACATTTGGTTGGACTAAGGTCGGATAAATCAGATAGGAAGCATGAGACATCACCACGGATGACAGCAAAGGGCCGTACTCTCAGTGAAGCATCCCTTCGATACAAGAAGACGAAGGACACGAATAAGTTTCCCTTTGTCCATTCCGACTACTTTGGCCAACTCGTTGACATGCAGGCCGTCTGGATATTTGGCTAGCACGTCGGCGACCTGTGCCCGAACGACGACGCGGATGCAGGCCCAATCGAAGGTCATTCCATACTAAGTCGATGAGGATGATACAAAGGTTGTTTAGCCTGTCATTCACTCCGCCAGAGCTGATCCACCATATAACTCACATTGCAAAGTGTATGCTGAGGCGGAGCCAACGACGCGCATAGCTGCTGACAAGCACCCTCGAGCAACCTTACAGCTTTCTTGAGAGCAACATTATTGGTTGCGAAATCAATAGGGTGACATTCCTTGGAGTGAATTGTGGGGACGTCGTTGCCGCCCTTCTTATACTCGGAAATAGCTTGACGAGCAGAGGAGGAGATTATGTCGATCAGAGCTTCTAGCTGGGCTTCCGACATGGTCAGAGTTCAAGGCAGGGGGAAGCGAATTGAATTTTCAACACTCTACCAGCTATATAAAGACATGCCAGCTACTGCGCGATCATATTTCGTCGGCGCCCTCCTGTGCAGTGTCATCCCCATCGGAAATTAATTGAAGGAGATTCTATAGCCCACCAAGACAGAAGCACATACTCAGAGTCCTAGATGACGGCCTGTCCGTGCATATAATTTGATAACTTTGAACTTTTCTGCAGCCGAGATCTGGAATTCGACCATACATGCAGCCGTGTTTGTTGGTCTTTTCGGGTCGTCTACGATATAGGCATATCAAGCAAGTGATGCGATTACTATACCTGACGTGAATTTGATGGATATCAGCTTCCATAAAGTGATCTTGGTGTTCGGTTAACCATCATTCCTTGTTGAGCGCGCCGCTCAGCTACCGAGAAGGGAGGAGGGGGAACCTAAGACAGAAGGAGTAAATCAAGGGACACATCAGTAATATACATATGTGAATGGCTATCTAGAAGGCTGTAGCTAGCACGCAATAGATCACTAGAATGAGAATATATTATGCATCATGTCCCGTACCAGGTATTATATCCCGCGCAGAGACTTGTAGTGGTAGTTGCAGATAGCCCCAGCACTTGTCCTCCTTCCAATACGGAACCAGGAGGAGTCAATGGGCCGGTCCTCAGGGTTAGGGGATGTCTGCCTGTAAGTTAGTTCAGGCTCTGGCCCGAATGACCTAAATCAAAACGACATAGAGAATTCCTCTCTCACCTATACGACGAAATCTTGAAGGATTCCGGAAAAAATACCAAGTTCCTGGGGGTGGTGCATAGGACTTGGCGTTTGGGCAGAAACGGCCGTCAGCTGAGATTATAAAACGGTGTTGTCACCCTTCTTTCTTGAGACAACATTACCCAGTCTCCTACTTCAGAGCCGCGGCGAGTCAGAAGTAACCGAATCGAAGGTCGTTCCGAGTTGAACGAAATCATCGATGTCGGGTTCATGTTTCAATGGTTACGCATATGATGCACGAGTTCGCACTCATACTCAAAGATAGGCAACAGGGCAGAGGTTCGTTTTCTGGTTCCACGACGCTAATGATTAATACGGTGATATCGACACAGTGGGGCTATACCATTATTAATCATTGTCCACCTTCACCCCGGATTGATGGTATACGCTAGTGGGCGAAACAAACGAAAGGCGGGCAGTGCACCATGAGTGCGTACGCGGGCAATAGAGCAACTTAAACTCCGGCTTGAATGCATAACTCAGAATCCTATGTCGATGAAACCAGGACATGGGATGTATGGTATCCAAAGGGTTGTGTATCTTTGGCCCATGGGGATTATTACTATGCTGCATGGTCGTCGTATTATGCTCCAAAGAGATGAGGGGTCAAGATGGTGATAGGGGAAAGGGGACGTGAAGAAAATCAAAAGAGACCGCTTTGCGCACCGCGGCTGCGAGGTTCGAAGTTTGAACGAGGACTCACTCCAAACCTTACCCTACAAAAGGTCCGTGAGAATCTGAACTGCGAAAACAGGTTCAAGCTTGAATACCTGGGAGAACTTCTTCCCCTACTAACTTGGACTACCACTGCCTGTCCCAAATTCTTCGCTTTCCTTCCAACTTCTCTGGGACAAATCCTCAGTAGTGATCATGACTCCACCATTGCATTAAAGTTCTTCATACCAAGAGGAAAATTGATGACTCAGAGTTCTAGCCTGAATACGCACGTCTGCGTACCAAGGCGTTCCCATCGGAGATGTTCCATTAGATCCGATCCGATGGGAATCATGGTTTTCTCTATAATGTAGCCTGAGTTTCATTCAGTTGTCGGTTCTATGCGTCCGAGGTCACGAGGTCGCATAGAATTTAGTCCGTGGATGAGCTGAGCGAAGTGGCGCGTCCCTTCGCTTCTACCACCTTGCTTCTGCCCAGCAGCCCCCACAGCGCCTACCCACCACTCCTGGTCGCAGAGCAACTCCCCCGTTCCTCATCTCACTCGTCTGTTGCGCTCTGGCCTCGCGTCTGCTTAGGCCCCACCCAACCCATGCAACTCGGCTCCCCTGTTGCGGCAGTGCTTCGGGCTGGAAGCCCTTCGCCCACCTCTCTAAGCCAAGCCACCAGGTCACATCCCCTCATCTCACCCTCTCTCCTCAGTCACGGAAGCGATCGGAATGCACGGAGACATCCCTTCTGACAGATTAGTTATACCACAGCAGGAAGTTGGTCAAGTCATGTAGGTGCCTTGATTTCTGTTAGATACAAGCGGACGACAACGCGAATCGCATTTCTTGGGGCGATAGTTGGTTTTTGTGCGTGCGTGTTCATCACTCTGCTCCACAGGATCTATAATGGTGTTCGTCAAAGCTGAAATGGTGGCTGCATTCAGTTCCCCTCCCCGCAGTTGTCCAGCTCTCTGGTTCTACGTCATACAAACGTCGTAGTAACTGTACGAATGTTTGAGTGCACATGGGATGTTCCGCTTCAAAGGCTAGTGTTATTCAACCTCAAGGTCAAGTACTTGTCACTCAGCGTTGGTACTTACTAGCATGCAGATTCCTTATAGCGCTCACTTAGTCTATTATACCAGCCGCAGACTAGGTAGAGTCAACCTGTTGTTTGATTCATGTACTATCCTGCCAAGGCCTAATCTCTGAAGTGCTTTGCAGATCTCAGGTAGAAGGATCACGACAGGTGGCACACCACTTCCTCACTGTCATGCTGTAAAACCCTTCGCGGTCAAATGAATCACGCATAAAATCCTTGTTGTATAGCCCAAATACACATCGGAAAACCGAGTGAACGTAAGGTAATACGTTCTGAGCAAATTACCTTGACATGACGCCTGAGTTCAAGTTTTCAAGAATTGTCGCCACAATTATCGGGTTTGATCTGTTAGCGTACTATACTATGTCCTTGACGCGTCTCGGAGGTTGCAGAATTTGTCATTCTAGTAGTACGAGTACGCGAGTAGGAATAGAATTTAGTCTTCGCTCGAGTGGCTGTGCCTCCGCACCTCTCTCTTCCGCTGCCACTCCAGTCTCTCCACCTCAGCACACCCTCCACATTCCTTTCTTTTCGTATCAGCAACTATTTCTTAGCTCGCACTCCTTTCGTCCTACTCCACCTCCCACTTTGGATACAATAACTTGACTTTTGAACCGCACCACATGGAGAACCCAGTTCCAGACCCGGACTTCAACCTCCCGGGTTTTGCTGCCTTAGTCCAACTCACCATGGCAGCACAACAGCTACAGCGCGAAGATGCCATAGCCTTTCTCACCCAGCGCTGGGGAGCGAACGGACTAGGTGGGATACATCCAAACCAGGATAACAACGAGGAGGAAGAACAAAACCCGCCGCCTCTCCCTGAGGACGATGCCCGAGTTCCCAGAGATGATCCAATCCGGGACCCTGTGCCTGACGACTTAGAACCACCAGCAGATCTGCAACCCATCGTCTTTGATGCGAACGTGCGCATCTCCTCCTCACTCTCCAAACGCCCCTCAGACTATGCTATCAACCGCATTCGACTGCGCAAGCACGTCCCACTATGGTATTTCACGAGGGAAGGACTCCGCGAAGCAGCACGAACAGTCAGACAATCAGACGAGAATGACACCCTCGCTGTCACCAGAGCTGAAGAAGGCCACGTTACCGTGCGGTCAGCTGGCTCCCTCACTGCCTCCAAGAACGCGAAGCTCGACCACCACCTCACCTACAGCGAATTCATGTATGCCAAAAACATGTTTCTCACAGCCATCGACAATGCAAAATGGGGCGACGATACGGTCGACTCGTTCAACTGGTTTTTCCACAATCTAGATAACCACCCCTTGCGCGAAGAAGGAGAACGAGGAGAGAAAGCACTACTTCTCTATGCTTCGAGAGCCCGCGCGGACTGGCACGACAAGCTTGTCCTACGCAAAGCCTATAACATTGCCGACATCAATGAAGACCTACTCGCCAAAACCATGCGCGAGTTGGACTCTAGAGAAGTCCGAGCGAACCTTGAGCAGGCAAGTCACCCTTTCCCTTCCTTTTGCATATACGGACTAACCTTTCTTTTTCTCTCCTCACCCCACCACCTCCTCAACCTATTATATGAACATCTCTCCCTCTCGAACCCAACTTTGGTACCACCCCACCGCTGCTACCTGCTGCAAATTTTGCACGCTATCACCAATAACTGCCGCTATATAAATCATTTATTACTATGTTCTGTCGCAATACCGCTGCTACCCGCTGCTACCCGCTGCTACCCGCTGCTACTTGCTGCTATCTCCCACTACCTACCGCTACCCGCTGCTACCTACCGCTACCCGCTGCTACCCACTGCTACCCGCTGCTACCCACCGCTACCCGCTGCTACCTGCTACTACTACCTACTACTATATCTTGCTGCTTCTCACCGCTACCCACTCCTACCGGCCATTAACATTTCTACTTCATCCTGCCGCTACATAACTTTACACGCTTACCCCACCATCGCTAATTGGCTAACATCACAGCTCGAACGTACACGCTCTAACTACTTTCAACAAGTAGACCGTGGGCGACAGCCAACTAGAAACTTCCATCGACGATCATCACGGTCCGCCTCACCCCGTCGCGGCAGAGACTCGGACCCATGTCATGGACCCTCACGATCTACCTCACCACGTTTCCCCTCTGCAAGAGGACCCCGCCCTGTCAATCATCGATCACATTCGAGGGAGAGATCACCGCGATACAGCAGGAACCAGGACAACAAAAGGCGACAGCCCTTTCGCAACCCCAAAGCTACCCCAACCTGCCCCAAATGCCTTGGAAAGCATGAAAATCGCCCCGATCGTCCCGCCTGCAATGCCTCGTCCTTCTGGGACAACTTGGGCCCCACGTACTGCTCACGTGATCAACAAGGCCGTCTCCTCAACAAGAGTGGACGAGCCCTATGTTGGGATTTTCAACGCCCACGCGGATGCCTTGGGCAAGGACACAACCATGAATGCTCAGGATGCGGAGACCCTAACCATGGGGCACATGAGTGTCCCCGACGCCAGCGTTCCAACGCTAATAATCCGCCGGCAAGGTAGAGCGAGAACTCCTTACGATGCAGATAACTGGCATAATATGTTAATAGCCTACAACCTCCTACCTAAATACCCCACACTAGTTGACCAGCTAATGCACGGCTTCCGCACGCAAGCCCCCATCATATCCCACTCCTTTACCCCACCCAATAACCCCTCTATCAACGTTAATCAGGACATTTTCGAACAAATACTACAAAAAGAGTTCTCCAAACAATGGTACATTGGCCCCTTCTCCCGCGACATACTAGAAACCCTCATTGGACCATTTCAATCCTCTCCCTTAAACCTCGTACCCAAACCAGGAAAACCAGGAAAATTTCGCCTCATACAAAACCTATCTTACCCTATTGTGCCTGCACCCGGTCAACCCCAATCAATTAACTCCCGAGTCAACTCTTTGAACTTCCCTTGCGAGTGGGGAACCTTTTATACCACCTGCACCCTAATTCATGGACTCCCGCAAGGCAGTCAAGGAGCAACACGAGATGTAGCCGAAGCTTACCGCACCATACCGCTTCACCCATCCCAATGGCCAGCACTTGTTGTGCGCATTACAGACAATCCTGCACTTTTCGCAGTGGATACTAATTTATGCTTTGGCTATGGACCCTCAGCTGGGACATATGGCATCATACGAGATGCTGGTTTAGATATACTGCGTTCAGCAGGAATAGGACCAGTAATTGCCTGGGTAGATGATCATCTTTTCTTTCGCTTACCCCGTAATACCATCACTGACTACAATAAGACCCGCAGATTAAAGGCACTCACCATTACTGAGCAAGGAGGGAGACACAAAGACAATGGACGTTGGTGGTTCCAGGGTGAACTCTTAGCAGATGGTTCCTATGAGGAATTCTCAGAGGATTGCTCACTTCCAATCAGGGATCTCAACACAGGATACC
>JBBPMZ010000440.1:0-13873 GCA_038090575.1 Tylopilus cf. pernanus | reverse complement strand
CTCGACGACCTTTGTTGATTTCTTCCGTCACATCGACGAACAATGGGATATGCTTCTATCTTGCATCAGGGATGGTAAACTGCCTGATCTGGAAGGCATCGATCATGTTCGGGCTCATTTGCAGGTATGTGTACAGCCTAAGGATGTCATTACAAGATACTGCCTCTGAGACGCTCATACAGGCCCACCTCAATGCTAATCCCAAACGTGCAGCGGAGTTGCTTAGCATCGGTCCTCCGCTATCCCGTGAAGGGTGGTTTGGTTTGGTTTGGCCGAAAGCTACCGTGGTATCGATGGTATGTAGCGGCACGTTTGCGACGGTGCTTCCGAAGGTGCGTGATGGTACTCTGGCCTCGCCGGTCGTTGTGATATACACCCGTGTTAGGTGAAGTCCATTTTGGGACCGACCATCGCCCTCTATGCACCTGGATACTTCGCATCAGAGGCCACACTTGGTCTTCCACACGACGCGAACAAATTGGATGAATTCATGCTTAACATTGAAGATGTTATCGAATTCTTGGACGAGTCTCAAGATGAAACTCATATGAACCTCTGCCAAGCGGTTAGTGTTTGCTTCTCTGCCTTTCAGTTCAAACATTGGCTCATCTTAGCGATAACTAAGTGGGAAGTGGAGGTAGGCAGGCGATATGAGCCGATTTTGACGACGAGAGATGGTTTATGGCGGTATCGATTGGGAGACATCATTGAAATCGTAGGGTTCGACAGTGGGAGCGGCGCTCCTGTATTCAAACCTTCAGGGAGGAGATCGTTCGTGTACTGTTCTATCGCACAGCGAGTGTCTGATTGTCAATTTGGAATAGGTTGACCTTGCGCTTCCCGCACACGCAGATCACTGATCTTCAGCTCCTGGCTGCTGTCGAAAGGTTGAACTCGGCGGACATGATCCAAGTGAATGAGTTCACGACCATGATAGATGATCGTGCATTGCCACCTTCGGTGGGCTTCATTGTCGAGCTCGCAGAACCTCTCGGTGTGTTTCCTCTCACGTCATGTTGATTATGACCCTCAAACGCTAACTTGTAGCATATAAAGGCCCAGATGTACAAGAAGTACGACAACGACTCTTTGACGCTCTCGTTTCTACCAATGTGGAGCATCAACGTGCGCACGAGTACGGACAGATGGGCCTCCCAACAATTCGAATTGTGAAGCCAGGGACATTCGCTGAATATCGTCACTGGAAGGGCGAGACTGCCAACGTCGCATCCGGACAGATCAAAGTACCATCTGTGTTGATCCAACCCAATGCGCAAGTGTGGATTTTAGAGAAGGTGATCCAAGAGCTTTGAGTCCCTTGAATGAATCAAATATGTATGAAGGAGGATTATGATACCTCGAACCCTAACGACTTTGGGATGTTGGATCTATGACTTGGTATACAATGTGTGACAATATTGTTTATTATAGCACCTATGCAATACAAGCTTAGGTCCCAAAAATGATGGAGTCAGCTCAAAACAGAAGTAATAGATAGTTGCAACACCTCATTGATCTCCTCATGAGTCCAAGTCAAAAATAAAGTAAACTGAGCAGATCATTGCTGACTTGAAGGTTTGACAAGTCACAACTTGAATGCTGCCATCAGGAGGTCAATGTTTGGGCCATCATTGACAAGGACCTTTGTGTCATCTATTTTTCTTTCATCATCCATGACAAATCCTTCAACTCCAGACATCCATGCTACTTCACAACAAAGGGCATGGAGTGCCAAGTATCCAGAACAGGGGAGAGGTATATTGGTTTGTGTGGTGAATGTCACATACTCTGGAAGGTTGCCTATATGGTCTCTCAGTGACTCCATAGGGAAACAAAGATGGTATGTGTCTTGTAAGCCCTGGAGACAAACATGAAAACAGCTGGTGCTGAAAAACTGAAGATTATACCTCAGCAGGCTTTAACCACAGGCTGAGTGACTCAAACAGAGCAGCAGAGTGGACATTCATTGACAGAATATTCTCTGGGTTGTGAATGTTATTCTCTGTAAGGTTTTCCAAGCCAATGCCAGTGATACAGTCATTAGTGAACAAGGATAAGACTGCTTTCTAGAATAGCACTATGGTAAGTTGACAGAAATAACTTTTCTTTGGTCCCACCTTCAAGTTTCCAGACTTTCCATAGGATACATCAGTATCCTTGTTGATAAGTGATTGTGGAATGATGTGTACAGCTTTTACTATCACTTGACCACCTTCAAATCCAGAATGGCAGTCCTTGTACCCAGTGACCATGCAGTGATGACCATCATGATACATTGCCTGTTAGACTCACCATTAAAACACATGCAAAAGTCAGCACAAAAACATACAATATGCTGGGCATTGCTATAATCCAATCTGCTTTCCCTCATCATAGTCATTGCATACTCATGCTCATCATGATGTACTGGCAGTTCATCCATTGGCAACTCTTCAAATGATGGCTCTGACATAGAGTCTTCAGATGGTTCAGGTGTTTGCTCATCATTGTATTTAACTATTAAATTCTAGGAGTCAGAACTTGAATGCAATTTGTCAAAGCAAATGAAAGGCTGGCTTACAAGCACAGATGAAATATTTTGTATAAAATGCAGCTACTCTCATGAGTCCTACACTACCCCTTGCATCAAGGATTTCCTGTTCAAGGTATGCCTGTGCTCTACCAGCAGGAACCAAACACAATAAGTGTCCAAGAACACGAGCAGAAACAAGAGGTGTAGGCCACCCTTGAACAGGGGGAATTTGAGGAGCATCTGTTTCAAGAATGACACATCTCTGGTATGCTGAGTGAGATTGAAGTGAGCTCTTTTCAAAGGGGTTTGCAGGCAATGGAAGTGACATAAACATAGTTGGAACTAGTGTCTGGTGGATGGGGTGTGTCACAAGATAGGAGAGATCAAGGAACCAAAGAGAACCCTAAATCGTGGGAGCTTTTACACAATTTAGTGCCGGGGAGGGCAAGAGGATTCCGACATCAATCAGATTGCGAGGACCTAGAGAATGTGATTTCATTGTTATCCAATCAATATTTGAATACATGCTGTAGAAGCCGAGGCATAATATAAGCCTGAGGATCTGATCCAGCGTTCAGGCCGTCAAGATTACTATGATCAGAAAAGGCAACGGCGCCGATCACACCCCATATCGCGCTGCCAGTCTTTCTTGTATAGCCGGGGGGAAAGCAGCCACCTGTGCTCGCCATCCAGTAGGGTCGTGATCCCGAAATCCCGTCACAATCTCTCGGAACATATCGCTGAGCTCAGCAGATGGATTGTTCCACCGGACCACGGCATGACAGAACCACAACAAACTCTGCAAGCACGGTATCCATCAGTATTTGCACACAGGGGAACTACGAAGACGGAAATCGACTGACCTTGACGATGCCAACGGGGTTCGTTTTAACAAGCATACAAAAACCACGAAAGCTAATATCTATCTGTTCGCTTTCTGGAACCTCATCCAACGCTTCACACCATGCTTGAGCGAACTCGGGCAGACGGCCTGCAACGAGGGCCGGACACGCAAAACCAATCAGGCCGATCGACACAGCAGCATTTTCTTGAAGACCCCGAGGTGCCCCGGGGTATAATAAGATCGGGATCAGACGGTCGATCAAAGGGTTGACCCATTGTGGGAATTGGGGATCCGAGTCGCCTACAAGAGTAAAGAATGAGCAAAAGAATGCAAAGGAAACCTTGGAGATCGTGCCTCGCGCATACTGGAGTGTAATCTCGCCGACAGCCCAAGTAAGGTTGTTGTAAGCACCGAGAAACTCTGCTTTTGGCTCGGGATCGAGCTGGAGAATGAGGGCAGGCATTAGGGCAGGAAGGTAGGGTTGCAAGAGAGTAAAGCACCCGATCGCCAGATCGCCGACAAGTGCATAGGCTGATTGGCGTACAGATGGGTGTGAGTGCATCCAGCAGGAAGCGAGTAATAGGAAGATATCAAAATCCGGCTTTATGGACGAGAGGGTGAGTTCCAGCGACATGCCCAAACCCTGCACTAGACTTGATAAAAGGTCCAGCGATGCAACAAGTAATGAAATCTTCGGCTCGTCCAAATCTAGATCCCGAAGTAATTTGTGAACAATATTGATACATTTATAGATGAACGGGTCTGCATATGGCGCGAAAGCAGGTCCCATAGCAGGTACAACGGATGAGAGACACTGAAGCACGTTAGCATCAGCTACATTGAACCGAAGAGGTTTTCACCTTGGACAAGGAAATTAGATCTATGTTATCATCTTGTAGCATGTTCCACCGGCTGCTGAGCGAGGGCATCAATATCTCGACATATCGAGGATTCGATAATGCAAGTCCCACAGCGTTTGCCAGGGTACTGATTGTTTCATACAAGGTGAGCATGTTCTTTTGTCGATACTTCAGAAATGCAAAGACCAAACTACGGAGAATCGGCTCCAGGTATGGACAAAATCTCGTGCCAGCGACGTATCCAAAGGTTGAAAGCGCGTTACAAGCGGCCTCTTGAACGTGTTTATTATCATCCAAAATCATCCGAAGAAGCTGACAATAAAGTGAGCTCATGAACCATCATTTGTCGATCTCGTACGTACCCCGTCCACCGTCAAGATGAAGTACTGGTCCTTTTTGCCGTCTGAGACTACTCCTGTGCACAAGGTTGCATAACGGCCCAACGTCCTACAGGTGGTTGAGCGAACGAAGGGCTGCAAAAATTGGGCATTAGAGATGCATCACACATTTGAATTATAATCGCACAACGCACCGCAACATCGTTGAGTCTGTCGAGTAAATGAGGAATGAGAACCTTCATATGTTCCTCCACGTGATCAATACAGCCTCTTGCATCGTTAGCATTGGGCCACCAGAAAATGTCAGGCCAAACTCACCTTCAGCCATAGTCCCCAATGCGAATATTGCGCTTTCCCTTTGAAGCCAGTCTGCATCGGATAGTTTCTCTTTCAAGGGTGTAAAGAGGACGTCCATCAGACCGGCACCAAACCTGACGGCCAACGCGTCCAAGGCAGCTGCAGCACACTTCCGAGGACTCCACTCTGTGGACATTTCCGCGCTAACGTCGTCGTCCTCCGAGTCATCACTTTCATCATCATCGATCGCTGCCCGGCTGTGAGCAGCACGCGGGACCGTCTTGCGAGCAGCGTTTTCCTTGTCACTTCCCGACCCATGGTCTTTGACACCATAACGACGAGGCTTTCTCTCGTCGTCCTTATGACGTACGGCACGGCCCTCATCCTCCGCCATCCAACGCAAGTCATCGTCCCCATATACCATGCAATCAAGGAGCGCAGGCGCCACGCGACCAAGGAGGGGACGCAAGTACGGTGCGAGAACGGGATGTTCAGCAAACGTAAGCCAGAATTCACAGGCCTCTAATACGACGCCCTCATGTTTGTCCTTGGTCGCGTACAGCATGTACTCTGCGACGTTCGTCATGACCGGCACAAGCCTCTCGGGCCAAGTACCGAGAAGAAACGGGAGCGCTTGGCATACACGACGACGAACGGAGGGATCGACGTCCAAGGCACGGTCGGATAGACACACGACGAATGCGTCGAGGTGCGCGAAAAGTGACCGGGATTTGATCGGCACGAAATAGGATAGACAAGCAATGGCATGAGAACGCGTCTTGGGCGATGGGTGCTTTGAAAGTGTCAGAAATATCGGGATCAAGACGTCGAGGGGGCAGGTCCCATTGATCTCAATGTCCAGTTTCCGCGGAAAGTCATCGCAAGCTCTTTCAAAGATACCTAAAGCACCCTGCTTTAAAATTCAGCGCTGTCATGGAGGCCTCCAGAGGCAAGTGGTAATGTGTTGGCAGGATTATAGCGCAAACGCCGATAGCACACGTCAAACAATAAAAAAACTATTCTCGACTCACCTCTTGACGATTCGGATCACTCAACATGCCAACGAGATGCTCGAGACACTCGGGCCAATGTCTGGGTTCCAAGACCCCCAGGAACGCGACGATATCTTGGCCAGCAGCAGTCCGAATCAACGCGGAAGCATCGTTGAAAGCAGCAAGAACAGCGGTTTTAGCATACTCTACTGCCTCGGGGGAAGATTCGAGAATCAAAGAAGCATTGTTCTTGAGAAGATAGCCGGCAATGGCCCGATTTTGGTCCCCCTCCTGCGACAACACGGCCAAGATATGGGCCAGGTACGCAATGTAGTCTGGTATGCGCGTGAAGCTGCCGAGTTTCTATGTAGAGAGTACCAGTAAACCCGACAAAATTCGGGTCGAAAAAGGGGACAGGTCGTACACGAGTGATAATCTTTTGAGCTTTAGTTCTGGTATCGGTGGAGTTACGAATCGTCTGAAGGATTTCCTGCAATTGTACAGGCTGAGGGCACCAAGATGCCATCGAGGCAAGACGCGTCAAGCCAACCTCTTGGGAGGAACAATTGAGGTTGTGGCTCAGAATCGGGTACGAGCACCGCCACAAAGAATCCATAACTACATGGTTATCCACTTGTCCGTATGTCGTTCAGAAATTTGTATCTACTATCCTATCTACTACAAATGAGTGTATGGTTGATGGGTAGTCGAGGAGAAAAGAAAACCGCGATATTATCTAACCAACATTCGTATCAAAACGAGCGTGAACACCCTGGAAAATATACAAAAGCAACATATCGAGAGAACGAGATAGAGGTGTGTACGTAAGTTCGGGAGCCAACTAGAACTGGATGTAGGTGTTGGTAACTGGTAACTAACTACTACTAACTACTTGTAACTACAGATGAGTTTAGAGAACAGACAACGCACGGACCACAGCTGACCCGTTAGAGAGAAAATGCTTATTGTTACTACTCAGTTGATGGTCGAAACACAAATGGTAGAGGACAAAGAAAGTACGCAGAGTACGGTGGTTTCGCCATTTGGGTGGTGGGTCGTAGATGAGATCGTGAAGGTATTATCAGGGTGGGGGAAAGTAGGCAGTGTTGGCCCCAATTACACCCCATATCGCGCCGCCAGCCTTTCTTGAATGGCTGGAGGGAAAACAGCTACTTGCGCTTGCCATCCAGCAGGGTCATGGTTCCGGAAGCCTTGCAAGAGTTGTCGGAACATTTCATTGAGCTCCGGAGAGGGGTTGTTCCATCGGACCACAGCATTGCAGAACCACAACAGACTCTACAAGGCGACAAGTTAGCCTTTGACCACGGGGAAGGTAGTGCGAGATCAACCCACCTTGGCGATACCAGCTGGATTCTGCTGCACAAGCGTGCAGAGACCGCGAAAGGCAGAATCTTTCTCCTCGTTGTCACGAATCTCGTACAGCGCCTGACACCATGCTTGAGCGAACTCTGGCAGATGAGGTGCAACGAGAATCGGATGCATGAGACCGATCCGGCCAATCGATACGGCAGCATTTTCGTGGAGGCTACGAGGCGCCTTGGGATGTAACAAAATCGGAGTCAGACGGGCGATCAGGGGATTAACCCATTGTTGGAACTCAGGGTCGTCTACACGTAAAATGAATAGGAGATATTCCAAAGGGATACCGAAGATCTTACCTCGTCCGTACCGTAGCGCAACTTCACCGACAGACCATGCAGCATTATTGCATGCACTGACAAACTCTACCTTTGGCTCAGGGTCGAGCTGCTGGATGAGTTCTGCCATAATCGGAGGAAGGTGGGGTCGCAAGAGGCTGAAGCACCCCATTGCCAGATCCCCTACGAGTGCGTAGGCTGATTGACGTACTGGTGCTTGCGGGTGTTTCAGACAAACGGTAAGCAGAGTGAAAAGGCTTGGCTGTGTTTGCGAGATAATAGATTCGAGGGCAATACCCAAGCCCTGCGCTAGACCCAATAGGAGATCCAGCGATACGACTAGGAATGACCTGTCAGGCTCATCCAATTCCGGATTTTGCTGGTACGCTTGGTATTGAAGAAGTGATTGGTGAACGAGGTTGACACATCGTTGGAAGACGAGAGGCGCATATGGTGTGAAGCCAGGCCCCATAGCAATCGCAACTGATGAGAGACACTACGAAAGATGTCAAAATCAGATGCATCGGGATAGATCACGAAATCACCTCAACCAATGGGATCAGATCCTCCTCGTCATCCGAAAGTTTGTTCCAACGGCCGGTGAGCGGGGGCATCAGTATATCCACATATTGGGGATTTGACAATGCACGTCCCACGGCGTCTGCGAGGGTACCGATGGCATCATATAAGATCAGCATATTCTTGTGTTGGTACTTCTGGAACGCAAAAACCAGGTTACGCAGAACCGGCTCAAGGTAGGGAATGAGCTCCGTGCCAGCGTCTTCTTCCAGCGTCGCGAACGCACTGCAACCGGCCTCTTGTACACGCTTGTTATCGTCTAAAACCATTCGCAGAAGCTAGGAACGATGTGAGGCCACGATTCGCCATGCGTCAATCTCACACCCACCCCTTCCATTGTAGGGATAAAGTATTGGTTCTTGTGGTCTTCTGATATAGGCTGTGTGCACCAGCTTGCATAGCGTCCCAGTGTCCAGCACGTGATCGAACGAACAAGGGGCTTCAGGCATTGCGTATCAGAGACAAGCGGGTATGTAGGTTTGTATCGTGTGACGCACCTTGGGATCATTCAGCGTGTTCAGCAAGTATGGGATGAGAACCTTCAAATGTTCCTCGATGTGATCAATACAGCCTTGTGACCTCGTCAATATCGAGCAACGAAATGCTTCAAGCCAAACTCACCTTCAGCCATAGCACCCAATGCTAATATCGCACTCTCTCTTTGTAGCCATTCCGTACTCCATAGTTTGTCTTTCAAGGGGGCAAGCAGGACGTTCATGAGATCAGCACCGAACCTGACCGCCAATACATCCAGGGCGGCCGCAGCACATTTCCGTAGATTCCACTCCGTAGACATTTCATCAGCAAAGTCATCGTCATTCAGTTTATAGTCGTCTTCATCGTCGTCGATCGTTTCCTGACCATATGCACCACGTTTCGCCGTCTCCTCCGCAGTTTCCGACGCCTCACGCTCCAACCCGTGAGATTTGGCACTGTAATGACGTGGTTTTATTTCGGTGTCCTTGTCGGGTACATTGGTGTCTTCCGTATCCCCCTCGAGCCACAGGAGGTCATCCTCGCCATACACCATACAATCAAGAAGTACGGGAGCGACGCGACCGAGGAGGGGGTGTAAATAGGGCGCAAGATCCGGGTCCTCGGCAAACGTTAACCAGAATTCGCATGCCTCTAATGCAACGCTCTCGTTTTTATCCTTGGTAGAGTACAGCATATACTCCGCAACGTTCGCCATCTCCGGCATAAGCTTCTCGGGTCGAGCAGCAAGGAGTAATACGAGAGCTTGGCAGACATGACGACGGACTGAAGGGTCTTCATCCGATGCGCGCTTGAAAAAACATGCGATAAAGGCATCGATATGCGCAAAGAGCGACTGCGAATTGATAGGGATGAAATATGATAGACAAGCAACAGCATGGGAGCGCATTTTGGGTGATGGATGCTCTGATAGCACCAGGAATTTGGGGATCATGAAGTCGAGGGGCCGCCGGCCGAGTCCCACCGATCTCAATGTCGAGTTTCCGTGGAAAGTCTTCGCAAGCTTTTTCAAAGACGCTGAAAAGCGCCTAAATTGGATTTCAGCACAAGATTAATGATGTCAAGAAACGGAAAGAATGAAGCGGCAGTGCGACGACTCCGGAAGTGAACTCGTAAGGAAAGGGTCGCCGGATGTCACATCACGGCACTCTTAGCAGAATACATGAGCTGTCAATGTACGACTCATACATAGTGACCCAAACAAATCATGCAGCGCCTATGCGGATGGTGCCTTTATGACGCATTCGCTGGGTCATAGAATGGCGCTCACAGTCGCCTGCGAACAAATTGTCGACTCACCTCTTGACGGTTCAAATCCGGATCGTCCAACATAGCAACAAGTTGCTCGAGACAATCGGGCCAATTCCTGGGCTCCAGGACGCCTAGGAAGGAGACAATGTCTTGACCGGCAGCATTCCGGACCAACGCGGAAGGGTCGTTGAAAGCAGAGAGAATGGCGACCTTTGCATACTCGGCGACGTCTGGGGTAGCTTTGAGAATCAAGTAAGAATTGTTCTTGAGAAGATAACCAGCAATTGTCCGAATCCCTCCTCCTGTGGCAATGCAGCCAAGATGTGGGCCAGATATGCAATGTAGTCTGGTACACGCGTAAAGCTGCTGAGTTTCTGTGGAAAGGGAGGTGAGCGCGTGGAGATCGAGACAGACGGGGGCAGTCGCACAAGAGTGATGGCCTTTTGAACTTTGTTGTGGGTGTCGGTGGAATCGCGTATCGTCTGCAGAATTTGCTGCAATCCCGCAGGCTGAGGACTCCAAGATGCCTTCGCGCACGAGCTGAGACGCATCAAGGGAAAGGCGGCCTTCGTTTCATCGCTGTCGACTGAAAAAGCGTCTTTTCGGAATGTGGCACGAGCGGTCACCCGACGTGTGAGACGGCCAAGTTACTCCGCGTTGCTTATCCAATCCAAGTCAGCTCAGTGGTGCACAGACCAGCCATACTTTGGACATCGCCGTTTCAACACTGAACGTCACCGCATTGCAGCCCCACCCATGACCTTCGATTGGCACGTTTAAGATCGAGTATCTGCTTGGACCCTGTTTCCTACTCGCCCTCATATTCAATTTCCGTTCCACTGTGACGGAGATACTGTGGACCTTTTCCATCTATCTTGAAGCCGTCGCTATTTTCCCGTAGTTGTTCATGCTCCAGCGGAGGCAGAGGCGATCACGACGCATTATCTTGCCGCGTTGGGTTTTTACAGAGCGCTATACATTCCTGCATAGGCGCGTCAACTCCGGCGACCTACGCATCTGGTGCTCATGGACATCCGTCTACGGTGCTGCAGATATTACGCCAAAGACGAGGTAGATCCCATAGCTGTTGTAGCTGGGCTCGTGCAGACGGGGCTGTACCTCGACTTCTTTTACGTTTATTTCACAAAGTAAGTCTTCTCGTTGTCGTCTGGATGTGTGCTCATGGCACGCGTGTGCAGAGTATTGCAAGGACAAAAGTTTGAGCTACCTGGTCAGCTGGGACGGACGTGAGATCCTGCTGTTACTATAATCATCGACTGTGCTGCCTTGGAGACGATGTTGGCCTGCCTGTTGAGACATGTCGATATTTTGTTATTTTAGACAGACAAATAGTACTACGGACTTGTCTATATGGACATGTGTGGGAAACCGACCCTAATTCTTTTGACCTCTGCTAGTAACTTCATCAACCCCATCCATTCATTTTCCGAGTTCATACTGAAATGTTGTCGACGACGCGGTACTTTACCGCGTTCTATTTCTCTCTTGTTTTCTTTCTTTTAAGCGCGCTGCCCCGTGCGGCCCGATGTCAAGGTGGCCAACAGAATTATATCAAGTGGGTCAGTTCTCCATGTTCCCACTCCACCTGCACTTATACCTCCTTGCTTTGTCGCAGACCGTCCAATTACGCACCCACTCGATACGTGCGCCCTACATTGACGAAGATCTGCAAAACCGGTACGCGTCTGCGGATAGCGAGTGTCCACATGCTGAATCCTCATATGCAACGCAGGTAGTGGGACTCTGGTGCAGACACTTACATTGTACATCTCTCGCATGTGCTGGCCAATCCTCAACTGATCTCGCCCAGAACACCAACAAATACATCCGACTCACCCGCCCGTCCCGTCCCAAATGGTATATGCCCCGACCTGACACCACATGCACGAGGACACTGACGCTCGTCCAATACAGGGATGGCTCTGGTCCCGTCTGCCGCTCAGCACGACCAACTTTGTCGTCGAGATCGAGTTCAAGGTGCCACGTGTCCGGTGTTGTCCTTCCTTACACGGTACTGACGCGCGTGCCTTGTCTTAGATCATTGGCCAATCGGGACATTTGTACGGGGACGGGATGGCGATTTGGCTCACGAAAGAACGGACCCAGCCCGGACCTGTGTTTGGGAATCAAGGTGCGTCTCCGGCTTTTTGTTGTGCCTCGCGCTGATCCCGCTCGTTCGACAGATAACTTTGACGGGTTGGGTATCTTTATCGACACGTGAGTCCTCTGAGCACGTCCACGGTGCGATGTGAACTGGTTTAATGGGCAGATACGCCAATTCACGGCATGCGTTTGGATTCCCGAGGATCGTAGCCATGCTTGGTGATGGTAAGACGGCATATGACCATGAGCATGACGGCGAGGCGAATAGTATCGGCGCGTGTTCGGTGCATCTTTTGTTCTCTACGCGCGCGTCTGTTCTGATCAGTTGGACAGGCAAACGTCCGACGCACGAACGTGATTACCAAGCTGAGGATTACATATATCAAGGACGGCTATCTAGACGTAAGTTATCCCTCGTGGGGCTCTATGGCTGGACTGACGCCCCGCTAGGTCAAGGTCCATTACAGAGCCTGTACGTACCCACCATGCCCTGTTGGTCTTATTCGGTCTCACACACGCTAGGGGACGACTGGTCCGACTGTTTCCGTGTCGAAGGGCTCAAGCTCCCTGCACAGCCCTTTTTGGGCGTATCCGCACTGACCGGCCAAGTCTTTGACACCCACGAGTGCGTGTCCGTGCTTGTCCGGTCCGACACACTCACCCTCCGCAGCGTCATCTCAATCACGACCTCGTCCGCGATCCTCTCCTCACAAGACGCCCCCCTCAACAAGCTCTCCTCGGGCGGGTTCTTTAGTGGCGGGCGTCGCCCAGACGGACGTTCTTCCTGGCTCTCCTTTTTCGTCAAGCTAATGTTTATCGCGGGCGTGTGCGTCGGCGGGGTGTATGGCTTCAAGGCGTATCAGCTGCGTAGCCAACGGCGCCACCATGGGGTGGGCGCGTTTGGAGGTGCGGACCATGGGGTAACGTGGGGTGGGTTTGGGTCGGATCCGGGGTATGGGCGGAGGCGGTTTTAGATGGTGTCGTGTGTCGCGTGTCGTGTGTTCGGTATATGGTGCGTTGCTCGAATAAAATGTATCTAGTGGGACGATGTGTGGGCTGAATGCGCACCGTCAGCTGCGAGTAGGTGACCCCTAGGTTCCATACCCAGCTTGTAATCTCGTTGGACGGCACACCAAAGGATTGCATACGTGCTCAAGGGAATCACAGAAGCCTTCAGGTGCATCTGTTGCATTGCCCCTGTTTGAAGGACTGTCCATCCTGTTGACGGCGAGGGCTCCCATCGCTTGAATCCCGATATGATGCGCTACTGCGTCTGCAAGATCATCCCATCCCGGGATGTCACCCAAGTGCGCTGTCAGTATTGGATCCATTACCACTGGCATCAAAATCCAAATTTTAGTCGATAAATATCTGACGGGCCAGGGATGGACAAGACACCACCACTAAAAGTGAGTAATGACGACATTATATGTAGGTTCGTAGTGTGTGTGCCACATGGTTCGTTCCATACGATGCGAATCCGCAATGCCGGGCCAACATCGGCGACCCAGAACTGGGAAGTGCGGGCGGCTTGATTGCCTCACGGGGTGTCTAGGTGGACCAGAAACAGTGGCTTAGCCAGTACTGTGTGGGGTATGTGGGTCGCTGTTGAACACGCCCTTGGTACAGGTGCTTCTGTTCAGACTCGGGTCAAGTTGCCGTCATGGAATTAATGCTGCGGGTCATAATGCAATGGCGGGCAGAGGGAGTTGTGATGGCACATTAACGACACAGAATAGGACCAGATCTGGATTTTGGATGGGTACATCATTGTCTTGGATGATGAGTGCAATGATACCCTCACTGCAGGCTGTGGGTGGATGACCCAACTCAGTGAAGACTCAGTTGAAGTGACTCACTACCACCATTGGGAAGCTGCATGCCAGGCCAACCTTCCATTGAATGTAGTACAGAAAGTTATGG
>JBBPMZ010000439.1:0-13881 GCA_038090575.1 Tylopilus cf. pernanus | reverse complement strand
TGACATATCCCATCGTATCTGTTGCCCTCAACAACCTCCCGGTGACCTCAATCGGTGTCGGTGACCTTCAACTCGACCTGGACCTCCTCCTGACTTCCGCAGCCTTCAACGCCTTCATTTCAACATCGTTCTCTCTCGTTCCATGTCCCTGTCCCCCCAATACCTTCTGGTGACCTTCAGGCACGTTCGTCTCGACGCTTTGACACTGATCTCTGCAGCTTATTCGTGTTCTCTCCCCCTCAAGCTAGCCTTCACCTCGACATGGTGCATTTCATTTGACCATCAGGCTCGTTCATCTCGGTTCGTGGACCATTGGAGACATCTGTGAGATTGCCTGATGGGTGTGCGTCACCTCTTACCTGCGCATTTTCCCTTGGTACGTCCACCCCACCTTCTCCTGGGCAATGATTTTGATACGGTGATTTAGTTCTCTCGAACTGCTTACCTCCGTTGCTTCCAGGTGTTCCATAGGATTGTAGACGTTGTGTGGTGCGGCCTTCTCATTGTCCATGTCGTCCTTCGACTCTGGTTGCCATTTGGGTGAGTTCTCCACTGTTTGCTCTGGACTTGTACTGATTCATTCTGCTTTCGTGATTGCTCCTTTGGTCGCCACCTAGTGTCCTCACTGGCATTGTCTCGTCATGTTTACAACGCACTTGCTTTGGCTCTGACAGGCACGTCGTCGAAGCTCGTGCCAATGACCTCATTCTCCCTTTCAAGCTTGACTCTCGGGGATTCCGTGGGTTTCGTGGGCTGTGTGGGTAGTAGAGTCGGATGGTGGAGACTTTCAAGTGAGCCCTCGTCGACTGGCTCGTTGTGCTGATTGATTTCTTTATCAGCCGCCGTCGATCGCCTGTGGGTCATTACACATCGGCCCTCTGTCTTGATCGACACTATTTTAGGTGTATCGAGGCTCTCTCATTCGTCCTGCACGTCCCTGCATCTCCCATCGACATCGACCTTCATATCATTGACGATCTCGCTACCTGGCTTGACCTTGGATCCTCTCTGTTCGTCAACACACTTGGGTTGTCGGTAACATCTAGGGGCTTCTGGGGCTTGCTTGGTTGGCATACCAGATCGTCATCGCTATCTATCGCGTCCGGGTTATACTCGGACAACCTCAACTCGCTCTCCCTAGTCTCTCGCCTTGTCATCTGTCTTTTTTTCGTTCATTGTTGTATTAACGAATTGCTCTGTCTGTGTGCCCCCGTTTGTGCAGTTTGTTTCATATTCGTTTTTCATTCACGAATTCAGTGTCGGTCATTTTTTACTCTTCCTCTTGACGGATACTCATTCCATTGGTAATTGTAATTTTGTATCTAACTTGCTTATACTGGTGACTAATACCATTGTCTGTAAATTTTGTAAATTTTGTGAGATCGTTAAGTGAAAGTTCAGTTGGGTAACTTATTGGATTTTTGGACCTATGAAACTTTGTACGGTCAATAATGAAACTATACTTACATAATATGGAAGGGATGTACGGAATCGGAATAGACTGGCGACCCTCGAGTTGACTACAGTATAGCCGCAGTGCAATGCCTCGATGCCCCAGTTGCGGCAGGAAACTCGCTTCAGACAAGGCTGTCTTGCAGCACATGAATCAGCCAGCTTCTCGTTGTCACTACGGCTGGGTGGACAATCTGGTTCAAATTGGCGAGCTTCTTGAGCAAGAAACCAACTTAAACTTGAAGCCCGAGGTTCGTCCCCCATCGTCCCAGCCTGCTGAGAATTCCTTGCTTGAAAATCGAAGTCCACATGTCCCTTACAGTCCTAATATCTTCGAAAATGAAACAGAATTTGAAGTTCCAGACCAGGGGACCATTGAGGAGTTCCCAGGTGCTGCGGCGATCTTTGCACACCAGGGGAATTCCTTCCTTGAGCGCTTCGATCGAGATCAGTTTGCGCAGGAGCGTCGTGTCAACATTTACTACCCTTTTGCTTCCCGTGCGGATTGGGAAATTGGGCTCTGGTTGACATGATCCGGCCTGAGTACGGCGGCAATTGATAGTCTTCTATCACTTGAGATGGTAAGCTTCGTCTTATCTGCCCAGTAATCAAATTTATAATAAGTTACATTTTAGCTAAAGGCTCTTCCTCTCTCATTTTGGACGGCGAATCAGTTGCGTGGCCTCATAGAACTCCTCCCTAGTGGCCCTGAATGGCAATGCCGGGTGTTATTACCCACAGTACCAACAAAGTCACCTGTGCGACTATTTTACCGAGACCCGTTGAAGTGCTTGGAAGTGCTTTTCAACCACCCTTTATTCCACGACAAGCTCGATCTTGTTCCCCGTTGCGTCTATCGAACCGCTCAGCACCTTGTTCGTGTCTATAGTGAGTGGATGATGGGAAATGCTGCTTGGAACATGCAGGTCATATTTTGCTACAAGTGCGAAATGTAATACTGACTGTGTTCTAGGCCAAATTGCCTGATGGGGCTACGCTCCTAGGCGTGATCTTATCATCTGACAAAACAAATGTCTCGGCACTCGTCGGTGATCGGTGTGCCCATCCTCTTCTTCTCGGACTCGCCAACATCCACATGTCGGCCCGCTTAAAATCATCCTCGAACGCATTCCTTCTCACAGCGCTTCTACCAATCCCGAAGTTCGTTCACAAGTCCCAGCGCATCCACGGCCTTCTTGCCGATCGATTAATCCACGAATGCCTGGATATCATTCTGCAACTGCTAAAGCAAGCAGCTCATGACGGGGTGATGATGAATGACCCTTTGGGTAACCTTCGTTTTTGTTTCACTCCTCTCGCGTCTTACATCGTTGACACCCCCGAAGGTTGTATGCTTGCGGGAGTGGGAGGGAAGACCTCCCCGATTACAACTGCAGCATACAAACAGTTCGGCGATCCGCATCAACATCCACTCCGCACGAAGGCTCACACGCTGAAGCGGCTTAAGCAAATCAAGGTCAATCCTAACGATCTTCGTCAATATCTTGCCGCAGCACAGAAGTTTCATTTAAACGGTGTTGCATTGCCGTTTTTCTGTGACTGGGACATGGCAAATCCTCCGAGATTTCTAACGCCAGAGCCTCTCCATGAGTGGCACAAGAAGCTCTGGGACCACGCAGTTCGATGGGCTATAAACATTGTTGGGGATGCGGAACTGGATTTTCGCTTCTCCGTCCTCCAGCCGTCGATCGGGTTCCGCCATTTTAGAGGGGGGATTTCTCAACTCAAACAGGTAACCGGACGAACCCAGTGGGACGTCCAGAGAACACTCGTGTCAGTAATCGCTGGTGGTGCACCTCATGGGGTCGTGATTGCAATCCGCGCCTTGCTTGATTTTTGCTACCTCCATCAGCAAACCAGCCTTTTCAGATAGCCGAGCCCCCAGATTCTCACATAAAATAGCCGAGTCCCGGCCGCACCCAGGTTGCTACAGTCTGGCCCTGGTTGTGACAACTTACCGCGAGTCAAATGCGTGGCTACATCAGCAAACTTTGAGTCATCTGTACAGGTCTATACAGGTCTCTCCAACCCCTACAGCTTCTACAGATATGTCCTAGTCTAGGGTGTCCTGTAAAAACCTATGAGTAGACTGTGGGTGGTCTGTGGATGGTCTGTGGATGGTCTGTGGGTATACCTGTGGGTGGTCTGTGAGTGGTCTGTGGATGGTCTGTGGATGGTCTGTGGGTATACCAGTGGGTGGTCTGTGAGTGGTCTGTGGATGGTCTGTGGATGGTCTGTGGGTATACCAGTGGGTGGTCTGTGAGTGGTCTATAGATGGCCTGTAGATGTATCTGTGGGTGGTCTGTGGGTGTACCTGTGGGTGGTCTGTGGGTGGTCTGTGGGTGGTCTGTAGATGTACCTGTGGATGGCCTGTGGATGGTCTGTGGGTATACCTGCAAGATGGCTTCCCAATGTTGTTACCATCCTATGTTGACTCTGGAATAGTAAGTGCCAGTGGCTTGGAGGGCCATGCCCCAAGTATATATGTTAGCTTGTGTATCCTTTATCAAGTACTATGGTCATTCTGCCTGATGTCTGAGACACTTGCATACATGTCCTCTGCTAGATCTGACTACTCATAGATGCAAGACTGTAGATTAATTCCTGCAGGGCTTCTATAGTGCTACTACTACCTTATATCAGGTCAAGTCTCACTATGTATCACCATCTATAGCACCTCCTGACCACCCAGTGTGCAGCAAACAAACTAGTTATTATTTAAACTGCAGGCACAGGAAACAATGGGATCAAAAGAGATCATTATAAACAGTAGCATGAATTAGTCTAAGATAAGTCCAAAATCCGGATCACTTTCATTAGAGTCAAGGTCATCAACAGCATGGTCACCAAACCTCTCCTGCTGGACCCAATCTTGAAGCATGGAGTCAAAATATCTTGCATGCTCAGGATGTGCTTTGACTTCTCGAATACCCTTGTTAGCATTACGTAGAGCACGACCACAGGTGTCTTCGTTCAGCGTCGGAACCTTCGGTTGACCGTGGTCTCGGTAGGCAACGAGCACCACCTTTATCTAAGGAATCATTAGCATGGCTCGGGGAAAAGCAATCATGAGAACCAATGTACCGCGGCAACGACCAGTTCAACAGCAGAAGCAGGAACTGCAGTTGAGAATTCTCTGAAACTCCTCAAAGACACAGAACTTGATGGCTTGTAATACAAGGCGAGACAGGCGTGCTTGATAGCATCGTGCGAGAAGTTCCGAAGTTTTCCCTGTACAATCATCAACAAAAGCAACACTCCAAATGATGAACTTACATCCTTATCCGGCGCACGCAACCACCCACCGTCCTGCAGAAGCCGCAAGGCAGCCCGCTTGACATATTCAATACCCTGCTTTGCAGTCAACCTCAGGCCTTCCGGGATCTGGAGTTCATTATAATGCTGGCGTACTGCAGCCATGGCGACCCTCTTTAATTCACTCCGAAAGTTTCCGTTTTCATTGTAAAGCTGCATTGCGGGGCGAGGATGAGCTTGTGTAGACATTAGTTAATGGCTTACCAGACAAGCCATCGAATGTCTGTACTCCGGATATTGACCCTCCTCGAGGGCAAGACGTTTTTGGCTGTACTTGACGTGGACTTCGGCCAGAATCTCGAGTCCAATGCCTTGAACAGCGGCCGCGAGAGTAATAAACGGATTGCGAGTTGCATAGTGAGCACGCACCAACAGCTTGCAACGACGAAGAAAAGCCTTCGTGAGAGGGGGATAGAAGCCGAGACACGTTGGATCTTCAGATAAAACCAATCTATTGCCAACCAGGGTCTTGATGTCATCCTCCTCGGGCGAGGACGACCGCTGAGGGTGAGAAGTTACCGTACGCGATCGAATCTGCTGTAATCGTCGAGGGGAAGGTGGTCGTAGACGACCATTCTTGGATTGATGACGCACGAGGACATTGTGCGGCACGTCTGATTCAACCAGGCGTGAACTCCTGCGTCCATGACTGGAGTCCTTGTGAGATTGATGTGCTACATTGAGTGCACGGATACGATGGACATTGTCGATGCCATAGGGATTGGCGCGTTTGTGACGAGTCGAATTGGATTGACTCGTTTTGTGAGATATGTCTTTCTCTGAATCAATCAGTATGTATGAGCCAGTAGACAATTAGCTAGATGCTTACTAGAAGTTTGCTCCGGTGCATCGAGTTGAGAAAAGAAATCACCTGAGTGCCTGGACCGTTGGTTAGCTTGCCCACCTGTTTCAATCGAGTGATGAGGGCGAGAAGTGAAGATTGCGAGAGTACATACCTCTCGCATTGTCCCCCGCCGAACTCGAGGGGAACCAGAGAGCCGACTCGTCATCATGTCCAACTTCGTCCTCCTGACCACTATCGCCGTTGCCATCGAATCCGATCCCTCCGTCGACCTCGTCATTCTGGTTATAGCCAGAATTGCCATCGAATTCTTCGTCAACATTGTCATTAAATCTTCGGCCGTCGTCGACAGTTTCTTCCCCGACATCGCTAGTATGGCACGGTGTTGGCTCGCGCTGAGGGTCCTGAAAACCGAAGCGTTCACCCTCCTCCGCAACGTGGAACGAGGGGATCATGGCGTTCGGAGTGCCGGCATCGACATCCATATCGTTTTCGCGAGGCTGTTGCTGTAGTTTACAAGAGTTTTATAAGTAAACACGAAAAAAAGTCGCGGCCTCACCTTGCTGGGTGTCTTCGCCTTCGCCTTCTTTTTGGTGATCGAGGTCACTGCCGGTGCCATTGGATTGCGCGGTACAGCACCAGGAACCACCGCTGATGAGGGCTTGTTGGTCCTTTTCTCAAGCACGTCAGCGACTTTCCTTAGCTGCTCATTGCGCCCATTCCTGCCAAGGTTTGTGCGGTGACTGCGCCTCGGTTCTCCCTCGTTAGATTGAAGGGCTTCCTCCGCGACAGGCTTCTGAGCGTCTTTTGCACCGACAGAACGCTTCCTTTTCTGACCCTGCAAAGGGGCCATCAGAAGTACGCGACAGAGAGAACAGCTATACAAAATGAAGGGTTTAAATAAACTGGAGTGACAACGCCAAACAAATACAATCCAGTCAGTGGCGCCAAGTGTCACGTGTTGTGGAAGCCAACATTGTAAGCCTGAAGGTTAAAAGTACAAAAATAATGAATGAGCCGAGAACCCCCATTACCATTACATATGAGACGAACCACGTTAAACTAAGCGAACTGCAAGAACGGACACGTTAAGATGGCATTGCAACTTGAAAACTATCCGTACAGACCTCAAAAATAAGCCATTCGGCACCGCAGCACAAGTAGGCTATTTACACCCCGAGAAGACCGTCAGCGTGCCCTTGTTCAGGTTGGGTGACTAGTGATCACTCGTCGACGCCTTATTCAGGCGTGTACCGGCATCCCGCGAGCGGACCCTCTCGATTGGACTGATGATGCTGGCGACCGTCACATTTTTCTTGATCCAGACAACACCTACGGAGCTGGCACCTGCTGCGTTGGAAAGGCAGGTAAAATGCTCACCACACACGTCCTCGACTTTGTCTCACGCTAATCCCATCGACAATGGTGCTGGCCTCCCGGTCATTTGGCTCGGTGTGATGGATGAGCTTCAAGTTCGGGGGGAAGATATGTTGCATCGTTCGACGAGGGTAGGTCTGCGAGGAGAACAAAAAAGCCATGAGTCCGAAGCCTCTAGGCACTGCTGGCCGTGCGTGCAAAGAGTTACCAAAAAAACTACCCACGTAGGACTCTCATTGATGTAGCAACTCGTGCTAAAGTAGTTCGAGCGCTGCGACCCTGCAACGTTGCTCAGGAGATTCATCACAACGTTGACGACCGGAGGGCAGAGTGAAGTTGGCCAGCAGGTAACCCACGATTTCCTAACAGGACCACGTCAGGCCATGTTGGCATGCCACGAGAACATCGATACCACGCTGTAAAGGTGACAGTGAACTACACATGGGATGAGGATGTGAGAGGGCACGCGTACCCTAGCAGCGTACTGCACGATGTATTCCACATTAGCCGGGCTATGAGTATTCAAGTTCTGCGCGGTACGCTCCAGTATACGCTCCTCAATGCAGTTTGCCAAAGAGAGCCTGCAGGTGAAGTTGAATGATGTGACAATGAATGAGACAATGAGGGACGTACTATTTCATCGACGAGGATACCATCAAAATCATCTTTTTAAGCTGTCAGAAACTGAGTCATCCGTGGTACCCTTCGATCGGGCAGTGGGGTAGTCAGTGACATTTTCAGGTAGGCCCGCTGGCCGTTGGCAGAAGCGGCCTGGCTTGCAAAGGGTTTGCACGAACCATCTCAGCGCGAATACTGTCCTTCGCGAAATCAGCGAACCAAGCGTAGGATTTCCCACATTAAGAGTAACATGGGACGCCAGCTCGGATTTCTAAGTCCTGAATCTGACTTGAGTCGAGCGTTGCCCCACTCAGAACGAATGGTACTCATGGAACGGCAGGGGCATCGTCGGAACGGTGAACGAATATCTCAAATCTGATGCTCCCTAGCCCCATAAGAGCTACCCAATCGAAGACATCGTCGGTTTTGGACTGGGAAGATAGAACCTCTGGGATGTCAGACGTCTTTGATGTCCAAACAATGTATTCCTCATACACACCTAAACGTACGCACTAGTAAGTGCAAACCCACTCCTGTTAACTTGTTACGGATAAAATGTTCTTTCTCCTGCCTAGGATACGGGGAACAGAAAGCGACACAGCCCGGAAAGTCGTACTATCATAAGCTTGGGCAAAGTGATAGTTTGAGTGAACGTACCAGGTGCATCAGTAGGCTGATGAGTCTGGCAATGGACGCAAGTCGTCGAGTGGTGCTTCGTGTTCTAAATTCCTTTCGTCATCAGAAGAGGGCCTGAGAAGGGTCGAATCAATAAGAGAGTCCAGCCTGAATACCATGCGCGTACGGGAACAGCATATTCAGTGGCAGTACAAGGACTGCAAGTTTACCACGCTAGCGTGACACATGACATGAATCAACGTAACCGTATTCGATTATTGCATGCAGCACACGCGACGGAGGTGCTACGTCCAAGTTTGGGGTATTTATATGCTGAATCTACGACTCGGAAGATCCTGGGCCGATGCGTGATTTTTTCTACTCTAATACTCGATAGTATATGATGCACCTGAGTGGATCTTAGGATATACAGGCTAATCCGCAGCCTGAGCGGTTCTAACACTACACACACTGGGATGCACAAATTTCAACTTGCATGGACGTGACGCCTACTAGTAGCTGCAGAGGAAATCATAGTTTCTCCAGAAGAAAAAAGACTCTCGCGATCGTACACGCATTTGGATCGAGGAGAATGTATGGACTCATGCAGAAGAGATGAAGAGACATTCAAAGATCAGTATATAGTGAATAATCGCAAAATTAAGCATTAAAATACAACTTACCAAAAATTTCACTACCGCCTCTGACCTGGCCAAGTACAACGTTCTTCTGGAGTGCGACAGGTTAGACGAGCCATCTCGTCGAATCAGGGTGGTGTGACGATGTACACGTGTATCTGTGACGCAAGGTGAAGGGTAGCTATGACGATACACTGGGAGGTGAAGTAAGGTAAGAAGTGGAGAAGAGTGCGTACGGAGTACCTTACTGCTTCCTGGATAAGAGGCAAAAAGATGGGCGACGTCGCGAGCGAGACTGATGCGAAACACTACCCAAGGCAGCAACTTCAATGCTTGCCGAGCCTCAATATCCAGCAAGCTAGACGAACGCTGTGCTGGAAGGCGTAAGTGACACGCGACAGGAAGCAGGCAGGAATCAATAACATACATCCATAGCACCGGTGACGGTACCTGACAAATCGGAAGGACAAGAACAAAAGAAGAGATGCGGCTTCTCCGTGACCATGATGCGACGAATTTGAGGATGGGTTGTTGATTGCGCCACCGAGGTACGCATCAGAGGCACAAAAGTAAGCAAAAAGTCTAGCGTGCTCTGTTCAACATTTCAAATTCATAGTCTTCGTGGTGTGTTCCCAGCTTACGGGATTGGTATTTATATAAAATCGGTACTAGATTCTACGGCATGCTACGAGCCAAGGCCGGATTCGGAGAGAGCGTAGTATATCTCCTTGGTGAAATACTTATTCAAAAAAAATGAAGTACTACGCAGCATAGAATTCTCTTTCGCTAACCTGGGGTCTGCCTTCAACCCAAACTTCGGAACTACGTTGAGAAGGGCGCGAGCTTGATATAGCGGAATGATATCCCCTAGTAGAGACCCGTCGGCTCTGGTTGCACGTTTGAGGACTTGCATTTGAGTTGCCGTCTCAAGCAGACCATCCCGCTGTTGGATAGGATCGAAACGACGGACATACATCAGATATGTATCCTTCCAGGAAGGTGTTGACCCTCGCCTACTGAGTGGACGCACGATGAGACGCAATTCGGCAACGACGTGTCCTGATTATAACGATTGAGCTTATACAGTAACAAAAAGGTGCAGCATATGTACCCTGGAGACCACTCTTCGGCCAGCTATGGTCACTGTCCACGCATACGGCGATGGCATCGAAGCGACCCTCTGGCCACACGTCATTCGGGGGCACGGCATTAATGGTTTGGGCGGGGTTGAGAATAGATAGATCATGGTACGAGTAGTGCTGGAGACGTAGCTTGTACCACACCTGCAAATGGTCAAATGGTAGTAATGCCCCGTCACGAATTCTGCGCTGTCCTCCGATCAGATGATAACCATATGGGCTGGAATGCGCACGGCATAGGTATTCGGCCAGTGCGCTACACAAGTCGGGGACACGAAATCTTTCTGCAACCTTGTCAATAAGGATGCAGTTGAGTGACGGATCACGATTAAGATGAACCGCTGTGTTGTCAGTAATGAAGGTTCGGGGAGGATAGGCGTTATCGGGTTGTCTCTGAGCCTGGAGCAGGCGGGCTGATACGAAATAATTTTTTGTATGGCAGTCGACTCGGATACCTGTATCTGCACCGTCGCGGTCCTCGCCGGCCTTTTCCAGCAAGCGCAAAGAAGTAGCAGTCCCAAAGCGATGGCATTTCTCCGCACGATCGAGATGTCGACAAATCTGCGCGTCATAGTGGTTGTTGTTCGTACTCTTTGCAGGATCCTTGATAACGACGATGTGCGCGTGTTCCGTTGTATCCGCAGTCCATTGAATAGGAGCGCCGTTCTTTCGAATATTGGAAGTGATGCTTTGCATCAACTCCAGTTTCGGCATATGCCAATGAGTGATTGGGCCTTTCTTTCCGCGTCGGGCTTCTGCGATCATGATAGCATCCTTATTGCTGTGAAATTTGGCGAGTGTGCTATCCATTCTGGCAAGATAGGACGTATCCAAACATGGGGCCTGTCCGAGGTAATGAAAGTCCATCAGAGCTCGGAGTGCCTTCACGAAAGTTTGCGGAGCTGCACCGGCTATAACCGCAATGAAATATCGTTGAATATGATGGTGCTCAGCACCGGTGACTTGTTTGATTCTTGAAATACCTTCCTTGAAATGACGGTACCCGGTGATTGGTTGCAAGACGGACATGCGAAAGTCGATTTCAGCTGCGGTAAGGACATGGATAGCCCAATGAAGGTCATGGTCACCAAATTCTTTGTGCCAGTGGTGCAGCATCTCCGGAGTCAAGAAAATGCGAGGACAAGCAAGCGGCCAGTTCCTCCAAAATGGTTTTGCAACTCCATTAAGCCGATAGTTTTCACAAGCTTTGAAGTATTCCTCCAGCAAGAGTGGGTCCACTTCAACCCTTGCTAGTTGTGAAAGGGTAAGGTGTCCAGTCCGCGGTGGCGATGGCACCTCATTACCGAACTCCAAATACATGGCAGTCGTGAGCGGCGAGGTCTTGTCGCGTACACAAGCCAACATACGTGCTTCAGGGGTATCCACGATATATGCAGCAAGTGCCAGTGGAGTAAAGCAATGGCGCAGGTTGCCCACAGGATCAGACATCATAATGCCTATCCGAGCTGCTATCGTCAACGGCTGCAGGATAAGGTCCAAGCACTCATGATTCAGCCGGTCCTCTAATACGCCACGCATGCGCTTCTTGCGATGAATAAATTTTGGGACTGGTAACAGGGCAAGAAGGCAGAAAGAGTTGGAGGAAGACTTCGACCGAGTATCCATCCAGATATTCGCCAAACCAAGGAGTAATGGGTGTGCTACACGATCACCGGTCATTGCTGAAATATTCGTGTTGTCGGACGAAAGAATCGTTCCCAGCAGCGTTGCTCCTTGGGGAAGTTGAGACTGGATAAACCCCTGTAAAATTCCAATCGTTGCAATGGAACAAAGAATGCGTACCTGATAATCCCATGCAGCGTCACCAGTCATCCATTCGGAGTATTTGCGCACAAGGCGGGCAGAGGTTGTCCAAACCCGTCGAGGAACAAAGTCCATCTTGTTGTGGAAGAGAGGGTTCGAAAACAAGGCCTTGAGGCAGTCGACAGGATCTCGATAGTAAAGATAAACTTTTGATTTGGTGGAATGCCAGTGAGTCGTATGCATGCGCTGGCACTTCCACTGGGGACCAGGAGGTAGCATCTCCGCAAGACCTCTAAGGTGTTTGGCCGATCGAAATGATAAAGAGAGCGTCCGGATCTGCCCAAAAGTTGGATGAGCAGTTAGTTTTCAGAAAATTTGGTCCGCAAAGTACCATACGAAGGGACAAGAACTTGTCAATGGCGGCCATGCTGAGGCCAGAGGCTAGTAACCACTGTGCAATCTCCCACTCCCGACGATTGACGAATGGGTAAAAAAGATTTTTGTTCCTCACGTCGGCGAACTCGTCGCTGTCAAAGACGTCCATGAAAGACTTTCCTCGACCATAGACACGCCCGGCACCCTCGAAGATGTCATGAGTTTCGATCTCCAACTCGGAATCTTCTACTTCTCCACACCCATCGAAGCGATCAATGTTCATTGCGTCATCTTCGTTGACGGTAAAAGTGTGTACTTCAGCCCGGTGGTCATCGAGTGGGACAGTTTCGTCTTGAATGCGGGCCAAATCATTAATCCACCCATAACAACTTGCTCTGGGCTGACTGAGATGTCGACTGACCCTAGAGGAGTTTTTAAACGCCTTTCCACAGTTCGGGCAGTGTCTCATGTGTGAGCGGACAAAGTTGGCTCGGAGGATTCCGTCCAACCGAAGATTCATTGACGCCACCTACTAAGTAAGTAATACTGTCACCGTCAACTATGCCGCCCTCATCGCCAAGTCCCGTGTCTCGAAGGCCCCGCCATGTCCTCCTGTCATCCAGCTCATCCAACTCAAATTGTTCTGACTCGGATTCTGAGTTTGCACCCCTATGGTGCCAGTCTACGACTCAGTCACAGGTATTTTCACTTGGTTTCCCATTTCACCAACTCAAAAAATTGTAGCGTTTGCGGGAAGCGCAAGAATCAAATACCCAGTCAAATTTTGACTACGAGTACGCTTTCTTACAACTAGAAGCAGCACGTGCCAAAAAAAAAGTGTGATGAGCCAAGAAGCTCCTCGTCGAATCCAAGTTAGAAGAGCACCACGTGCTCGTTAGGCTATATCAGCGCTGAGCCCAGCATGCGGAGAGGAAACTCGTCGATGCTGACAACGGAATTGGCCAGATTCGTGTAGTTATCAGAGAGAATGGGTTTGGCGACCGTAAGTTGCCAGTCATTTAATATTATGACCATCACCGATCGATTGATTAATTCTCAGATATGTGATGGAATGTCCCACGCTACCTCTTAACCATCTGCACAATCTACTTGGTACTTACGCTTATTTCCACTGATATTTAATTGACTTGTCTACACCATTCGAGAAAATGTTGATTGGAAGTTTCTGAACATACTTATGTAACCTTGTACTATGATTGGATGAAGCAGGGCGAAACAGACTGAGTGCTTGGTGTACGAGAACCATTCTATCCCGAGTGCTGAGCGTTGAGCTTTTGTTGACCGCCGAACATTGTTGGCTTGCTTCGCTGGAGTACTCACTAAATTGATATTGTGCCACGCACATACGAATTGGCAGTTGTCACCGGTGTCTGAAGAGTGCACCTCCGAGTCGGTGCCTTGGACGAGCTTGTCGACAGCATGTATCTGGGCTTCCTGCTCTTTGTATTGTTCAAGGGCCGTCGTATTAAAGTTGTCAAAATCCATTCTTCCCTGTCTCTTCGAGGCTACTCGAAGGACATGACCCCAAGTATGCAATTAGGTACTGGGTTGGAGAAGGCACATGAGTTCATCGCGGGCAACAGCGCTATCCTGGTCGAATCTTCCGCCAAGAGCAGCCATCAGGAAATCCATGAGACTTTGCCAATGCATTACCTGACATTATACATAGCATCAAAAGCATCATTTTATATCATTATGATTAGACTATTGATCTAGAAATACAGCTACTGGGAGGGTTGGTAAG
>JBBPMZ010000438.1:0-13903 GCA_038090575.1 Tylopilus cf. pernanus | reverse complement strand
CAGAATGACGCCCTCTTTCCCTCCAGCACAAGGATGGGAAGGAGCCTGGGTCCACTCTCGTTCCGATGTGTACAGTACTATGATCTTTCCCCTTTCCCTGCCCGATGCGGCTGTGTGTATGGAAGTCCTTGGCTATTAATATTGGAATTCGTGACATTGTTTGTACGAGAAAATTATACCGCAAAAGAAGATCATCGAGTGAAGGGAAGATGAATTAATCGTGCAACTATGGATGATCATTGTAGAGGGAGGAGCAAAGAATACATGGTAAAGCCTTGAAGGGAAAACAAGGTGAAACACCAGATAGGACAACCCATCTGATCCATCGAGTAGGATCATGATGTAGAGCGCAAAAGTCTGAATGCTAAATACCTGCACTGTCGTCAGCTTTCATCATATCCCACCTACTTTTCACACGACCCCGTGTCAGCGATGCATGAGACTGTACCAGGTACGATATTAAAATAATGTGTGCAGGTTAGTATGCTGAACTGAGGCGATACTAGCGACGAGATCGGTTATAGAGTGTCGAGTAGTGTTCATCGAGAAGTCTATCAGTGTCACTGGAAAGTGTCCTTAATGTAAACGCAGATATTGTTGACAGTGTCGGGTGAACTTCGCAAACAGCCCACTCACCGAAGGAAAGAACAGATTGAGTCGCCTATCCCCAGGGGCATGAGAAGGAGGGGGCATAGGCACTAAGGTCAACGAAAATGATCAACCACCAGTAGATCCACCGAATGGATTGACATCCTCACCGCTCTGCCCTCGTGATACACATATATGACATTGTTGATGGGGACCATTGGAATGACGGTACTGACTGAAATCCAAGTATCGGATGATGGTTATACGTCCGATGATACTAAGCGAGAAAGAGGAAGCCCGGGTCAAGACCAAGTGAGGGCGATCGAATGGCCAGGCAGCGACGACATTGATGGGAAAAATCACGCACTTTCGGTCACATTCCTGCTGCAGGGAAAACACGTTTTAAGTGGGGGAAGGGACGAGAAAATTCGACGATGGTGGTTGGAGGATGGCAAAGAAGTCGGAGAGCCGATAGGTGTGGAGGTTGGGCCAACAGCATTGCCGTATCGAGGGATGGAAAGTGGTTCGTAGGTGGTTCGGGTCGGGGACAGGTGATCGTTCGGAGTGTGGAGAGGCACGAACAAGTGGGCGCTGGGATGAAAGGACACACAGACGGAGTGAACTCGGCGACGGGACCAAAATCGCCAGTGGATCGTGGGACAGGACCGCCTGCATTTGGAATCGGGCAACGGGCGAACGACTGCTGTCATTACAACACGATGGCCACATTGTGGACGCAGTCAAATTCTCACCAGACGGCCGTCTCCTCGCCACTGCCACCCGGTATCGCGACTCTGTTCACATCTACAATATCAAAAATGGCCATTTCATTTGCAAATTCCTCATTACACCTGGCTCGGAAGAATGTTTTGCGTGGAATGACGCCACACACCTCTACACCATCTCTCATGACGGCCGAATCCACTATCTCGACGTATCCACCGGAAAAATATTCTCACGATGGCCTATCTGCACGGATGACGAGGACAAACGGGGTTGCATCGCTCTGTCGGATAACCGTAGTTTCATCGCAGCCTCTGCCGAGTCGTCAATATCGTTCTGGGATACGAACACATGCACGAAAATTGGATCTGACATTGGCCAAAACGAATTGATTATTACAATGGCTATTTCAAAAAACTTCGACGTTGCAATTGGCCATGGCAAGACGGTCACTGTTCGGAACCTTGACGAGATACTCCCTTCTCGCTATGCTCAGAATGTAGGTGGACCTGCATCGGGAAGCACTATCTGTTCCTTGTTAACCCAATTTCGACCAGACCACGCAGGATGTAGATCCCGAAGATATAATGTCCCCTCGTAAACGGTCAGGTGTGTACGTCATTAAATCTATCTGACACCGGTCTTTTGACGCTCAAATTCATCAAACGAAGAGGTAACTGGCCTCGAGAAAGCTGTGCAAGAACTCAAGATTCAACTTGCAGCACTCCGGGGCCGTCATGAGGCGCAGTCACGCGAGCTCGTCTCCGTGCGAAAGGATCTCGAGACCTCCAAATCATCCATCGAGGCAAAAAATCGCCAGATCGACAGCCTATCTGCAGAAGTAGACCACTGGAAACGCTCCGGCACCGCCAAAGCAGAAGAGCTGGCAGCTGCGCACAAGGAGCTCGAGGAACGACGTCGTGATTCAGAGGAGCTTGTCGCTGTCCGCGAGGAACTCCAATTCTCCCAGTCTCAAACCATCCAGGCTCGCAAGTGGTATGATGATCAATTTAGGCATCTCAAGACCGTCGTCGAGCAGACTCAGCGTATACCATTCGCTGTGCAAAGCTTCGTCACCAAGGCGCACGCCCGTGCGGAGATGGACATCATACGGATACTCCAGCAGCTCAACGAGAGCATTGATTGGAGTTCGACATTCATCACAGATCGGATCACTCACAATTTCCAGCCTCGCACTACGAACCCGACAGAGGAACAAGCTTTTACTGCAACAAGAGTCGCAGAATGTATCGGACAATCTATAGTGAATCGGTTACGCAGTACCTCTCGCGCCGAGGTTATCGCATATCTCCCTGTCGCCTTCCGTGCCTACCTCGTCTATCACTTATGCAGGGTCATGTCCTCATGGTCCATGGATAGCAGACTCAATCGAGTCACCGGTGAATTATACAATGCCGTACGGAAGTTAGGTGAAGTCAATCTTACTTTGCTACCAATGCCACTGCTAACGATAGATAACAGAGTCTCAAACCATATCAGCCCGTTGGCGATCGCTCACATATGCATCTATCCCGTCGACCTGTTCAAGCAACCCGAGCATATTTGTTGGTCTTGCATTGGATGGAATTTGTGATATTATTGTCGTCGCTGGTTGCGCTCCTTCCACCTCCGCTGCAAAAGATATGATTGCGTTGAAACTTCGGCATCGGATATTGTTTATTCTCTCCACTGCGGGGTAGCTCACCACTGGCAAGTTGATTATGGACGCCTCGTCAGCTGACTATCACATTGAGGCTATTCGTCCATTCAAGACGTTTGATGAGCGCACAATGGACATCGATACGAATGGTCCAGGGAAGAAGTCGAAGAGCCGGTTTGTGATGTGCATCACACAGTTGGGCTTATCAAAGGAGGTGACCACGCAGTCAAGAGTTGGTACCAACAAGACGAATACGCTCATGATGACGAACGTTGTTAAGGCAAAGGTTATGAGGAGGTAGTACGTAGGATCGGTATGTTCTCCCATCTCTAGGTCACTTGCATTGTAGCTTTCGTCCCTCACTATTTCTTGTGGTATACGCCCCACTCTCTTTCACATTTATCGTCCATCATGTTTGTATCGTTCTGATGTTGCTGCTCTTAAGTGTCACATCCACTCTAGCATGGTCTCAATCCGATGCATGAATTGCAAAATTATAATACTGTTCCTAATGTTACCATTGCGTCAGGTCTTTGCTCTGCCTTTCACACCAGGTGTCTCCCAGTGGATCCTCATCCTGTGAGGGAGTTCGGGATGCGATCCTCCGAGTCATAACATGTCGACTGATAACGAAGCAACGCTGAATTACTTGCCCTGCAGCTCATGGTACGATTGATGTTCGCAAATCCATGATGTCAGTGGTTTCCTCGATCAATATGGTGTACATCTCTTGCAATGTTCTTCCGATCTATGATCAAAGCTTTTGCTAGGATGTATCATGATGCGATCGGCGTGTCAGGCATCAACTGTTCGAAGCTGCTGTCTTTTAATGCTAGACTTCATACGCGGCCTAAATATATGAAATATGGATCACTCCATCATCAGGAGGCTGGCGTCGAGTTCGTTACTAGATCCTTGTCCTTCCCATCGATTCCGACTTGTCTGTGACGCCAGAGGACGCTTAAACTGCAGTCTGGTTCGCAATCATTCCGAATAACTCCATTGAAACAAAGTACCTACCAACAGGGCGTCCATATCCAGGTACGTTGCCCAAACGAAAGTCACTAGACCCTCTCAAACTAGCTTCAAGGGCCAGAGTGAATAACCATTCTGATGATACAGACGCGTCGGCCGGTCGTGTAGGCAAAGCAGAGCACCGTCGACTACGACAGAGTTCAGGAAACAGCCTGTCACTCCAGCCCACGAGAAAACCAAAAAACGTCACGTGCAGAAAAGCACACCCAATCCACCCAGAATCATGAATCACTTTCTAACCCCAAAATTGCACTATATCGGGCTTTAGGATCTGCAGTATAATGCCTCCACGCTGTGGTGAGCCCCGGCGGCGACCTTAAATTTACACGTACAGGGAAAGCGTGTGTGAGACAAGGCCCACAAGGGTTGGTCTCACTGAGCCCTAGCATATAGTGTGCGGAGGCTGAGCTCATATGTATCCCCAGAGGAAATGGGTCCTTTCTAAGTACCTGCACGCAGCGTACGTTTCACATTTGGGAAGTCGCAGAGAGTGGAGAGGATTCCTGGATGAGGTGAGCAGTGGTAGTGATGGTGACTTTTCTGACACTGATACCAGTAATTTGATGGATCGGACAGCCATTAAAAACGCGTTGAAGACGAGAGCATGTTTTCTGTGTTCGACCCAGTGCATGAGAGTGTGACACTACCCCGATCGACATGAAATCGTACATGGCGGCCCCCCTGCCCACAGGCAACTTGAATGACAGTACTAACACCACACGTCAGTTCGTACGTGCAACTGTGCATGTATAGGACATGCCCGATTCGTCAGCCGTTCTGCTCGTTCCTCTGTCTAGTAGCTCTCTGTGCCCTGAAGCTTGAAGGCCCGACCGCCGAACCTTTACCGGTACATGCTGTCTAACACCGTGCCATCCACCACTGCTCCACGGTTCCTCGGGGCCCCCCGAGTGCTGCAGAAAACAGTCATATCACGACATCCCGCATTTGAAATAAGAACCAATTTGATGGTTGCTATGTCTCAAGCGTCTTAAAGTTTGTTTCCCATTTATATGTATGGCCACTGACACATCCAGTTCAGCAATTAATTTTTTTTCTGGACAGATAAGGCTTTGCCTTGCGCCATGCTGATCAAGTTAGTAACCGTCGTATGGGCATACTTGGAAGCGGCAGGCCTGTGCGCCGTGGAACGCGCCGTGGTCCACGGATATCACGTTAGATCTTGTTCTCGATCGGCGGCAAGCCATGCGGCCCAGCCCAGGATGCAAAACCTTCATTGAAGTTGCGTTCAAGTCGTTGCATTCGTGTCCTATATTACAAATGGCGTGGGTCGCGGCCAGTCCTTCGCCAGTATTTTACATGCATTTACGCACGTAGGCCAGTTCACAGCAAGCGTCATATACATTAGGTCATTTCATGGCTCAATTTATGTGCCCCAGTCGGCTTTCACCAAGTGAATGATAACTAGTCAATTTAGATAAGTCCCACCATTCCATGTGACCCCGGTGCCGGTGTTGCCCGTGCGTCTTGGCCGTGGAATACATTTGACCACAAATACATACACTGCGCCTATCACTGCTCCCCGGCGATTCAGGCCCTCAATTCAACGGTACGATGTCGACCTCATGTCGCTACGGGCGCATCTGCGTGCCGCCGCCTACCGCTGATATGATCTTCCACTGCAGTACCCTCATCAATATAGGCCGTGTGCAGGAGGAAGGTCGGAGATATACCCGTGCGTTGCCGATGGCGAGCTCGGCCATTGATGCGAGCCGGCGGTAATCTAGCTGCCAAAGATGCAAGCAAGACTGCACACCGTGAGAGGTCGCTCTCTGGACATGTCTCCCTTACTCACCGATGACAATGACAATGAGAAAGACGACATCTTCACGGGGCGAGACACACAAGAGAGGGACTTGAAAACATGTCATGGCGTGAAGAGAGACCGCTGGAGTTGCACAACTGAGGCCTGAGGGATACGCTCATGTTGTATAAATAATTAATCACGGATTGTGCCGGGACGCATCCTGCGTACCGAATGTACGCCCGGACAGCGCCAACAGCCAGTTTGGTGAGACAAACTTATCAGGCAGCGTGTTGGCAATGTAATACGACATATTCCCGGGCGTCATTACTTACATAACAGTACCACGTTTCCTGGAGAGTAAATCGAGTAACTTAATAGAGTCGACAATATGCACGTGTCCTCAAATCACACACCAAACTAGTAAAAATAAGGTTCATCATGCCATTGAAGTTTGATGTTGAGAGACTGGAACCCCGCCGGAAGGTTACCTGCAGTACTGGCAGTCAAAGAGATCTGATATGAAACTTGTCATTCTATGATATGTAATGCACACACGACCGATTCGAAACAAAGGATTGGAATACTTACTGACTTGGACAGGTAAATTTGGAACCAGTCCGGCCATATCCGATGCGTGGGGATCATTGATCACGATGGCCTGCCACCTGACTGATCAGGATACATGTACTTCTGAGATTACCGCCGGTGCCTCCGATGTTCTCGGTGGAAACTCTCGGGTACATTGGCACTTCTAGAAGCTGCCACCTTCTCGACTGTCACAGGCTCACAGTACAGTGTGGCGTCTGTCACCACTTGTTCGATTCAGTGGGGGTAGGCCGCACGATTCGGATCTATGCATACCAGTGCCATTAGCTGAACTTGCATGGATACAACATAGATTGTAAGACAGCGGCAGAATAGGAAGACGCAACGATCCAACCCACTTTGTCGCCGTTACTTTCTGCTCACAGGCTGGACTCGGGCCTTGATCGAATCACATAAACTGTAGCCACGTTGTGAGCAGTGAATTTGAAATACAAAAATTTTGCTCGAAACCTGTGGTGATAGCTTCCACAGCCGTCGCAGACAAAAATCAGAGACTTGCAAAGGCCGCTCACATGACTGGCACTTGTTTTATCGTGTTGCCGGAGACCCTCCGAGTCAGAAAAACGGTTCCCCATCTGGGACCATGTTACCGGGATTTTTATTAGCTCTGGCGAGGACTAAAGAACACGTTCCATTCACCTCTTGCTCGGGGCGTGTTGCACGAGCTGGTTTTGCCCGTAGATCTGATCATTCAAGTGTGCTTCCGGCCATGCGTTTTTACATATTAACCTACCCTCGTTAAGCAGCTTAAGTCCGAGGTCCGTGCCCACAGAGTTGCGTTTTATGTTTCGTTTCACTTGTGGAAAGGGGTACTTATATGAAGGCATGTTGCAAACGAACTGAATTTTCGTAAAATTTTCATAAAGAATCATGAAAGAATTCATGGCGGGGAAAAGAGTGTCAAAAATCTACACTCGGGCATGTCCTGAACATCGCTGGCGATGGGCCGATGCAGTATCTCTCCGCGTGAACGTCGCCCCGCAATTAAGGCTGCACACCCACCTCAGAGGAGTGTGACTCTCCCTCACGTGCCTACTAAGGCCCAACCCCGTCATCATCTTTCCGCACCGCTGCCAAAGGCAGAAATATTGTTGCCGATCAATGGTAATGCCGTGTCGGTGTCGCAGGTGAGCCTCCAAATCTCTGACCTTCATACTGTCGCCACAGATTTCCCCGAAGTATGCCGTCCACTGACAGCTAACCTCTCTTTCCTCAATGCCATACTGGATTAATTGCATCGTGTCCTGTGGAAGGATGCTTTGTGAGATCTGAGGCTCAACAAAGGAAACTCAAACAGGGTACCTCTTGTGTCCAACTTTCATTATATGGACTGGTTACGATCAAATCATTCCATTCACTAATAACCTACGGAAGTCAAGATATTTGGCGTGCGAAGCGCGCTGAGACTTTGCCAATACCCACTCCTGAGGTAAAATCTGCCTCGTTGGGTATTATTGGCGGCTGGTCCGTAGGCCATGGACCATAAAGTAAATATTCGCTTGCACGAGTAAGACAACAATGAGCTTAACGTTAGCGATAGAAACACTGGTAGGGGTGGGGAACCAACCGAAAAGACTCGGGAGAAACCGGCTCGACCGGCAAATTTGATGGGCTACCATAAAAGTCTTGTGCATTGGGGAAGATATTCGACATTGGTTGACTTCACTGCACTGAAGGGCCACCCCCCTTTTATTCAGTGCTCCCTGAGAAATCAGGATACGTCCATGTTGGACAGAGAAACAAAGAGAACTCCCTCGTGGGGTAGATGGGCATCATTTACCAACGGACGGTTGAATAGCGGTCATTGTACCTTGGTGTTGGAACCATGATGAGATTCCTCTTCGCCAAGCTGTGCCAGGGCGTTATTGTATTACAAACATCGCAGCAGAAAAAGCAAAAGATAATATCTAGAATGTTATACGTCAGGCTCAATCCCGCCTTGCAACGCTCACTGCACACATAATGACAGCCTACCTGCAACCAATCAAAGCAAGTGTCAGCTTCCCTCTCTTTTTCGCTGCCGGGTGGCCCCACGACGCTACTGGTATCGGAGGATCTATCCCTTCCGACAATCTGTGTGTAGGCAGATAATCTGCGATATCACAAGGCACTGTCTCTGTCACAAACTTACCATGACTTATCACCGCCGAGTGATTTATTCGGTTTCCGTCGGGACATCAAGCTATTTCATCTAACCTTGAATGGAAGATCCTTTCCGCTCAAGCCGCTCCTTCTGACTGCTACGGTGACATACAGCTCAACGATCAAAAAGAAAAGAAAGAGCAACCACTAACGGTTTCGTTGCACCCTCATCATGCAGGACAAGCTTCCATCGGCCTGCGGAACCTCTCAAATCTTATTGATCATGTCCTATAATTCTGATACCACGTGAGGTTTATCATGCTATCAAGTGCCGAGATTAATTATTCCTTACGTCTTTTATGGTAGAGACCCTATCCTCCCAACTTTAATACCAAGCATATCCCTGGGAAGTGGATATCCACAGCCCGTGATGCGCGACGTTCATATACTACAAGGTATCGTCCTCGGGTATTTGCCACGTGTGTGCGGCGTAATAATGGCGAATGGCAGAAGGTCGCCAATGTTGTGGGCAAAATGCGTAGTATTATTTCGGATTTCGGCCCCAGTCAGCATGAGCTGCGGCCCTCCTAGAAAGCCCAAGGACAGTATATCAACTTCCCAGGGAGAGACGACAGCAAGGTGCATAAAATGTAGTTTGCAGGTGAGGCCTGGGACGCCTGTACAACCCCACGAGATGCGCTAGTACGGCATTAACGAGTCTGAGCAACGAGTAAAGGAAAAAATGCACTAATCCAACCCAACTTGAGAACATGATCCTAATCTCTAATGCTTTTAACCATGACGATGGTAACACTGTCAGCGGGATAACCACCAGCTTCAATTGTACCGCACTAACTTCATGGCTTCCTCACTCGATCCTGTATCGATGTATGTTGCTCATCACAGCACATCGAGGCCATGTCTCGGGTTCACCAAGGTCCGCGGCTCCCGCAAGGCGTTGGAGAGTAGAATAAAGCCACTCAACGCTAGGGGAAGGGAGGTACGATGAGTGGAGCAACTACTATAACAGGACTGAGAGAACAGGTGCTGCGACATACATGAGTCCTATGATAGGAAAACATAGACGCGCGGGCCAGGAAATTGGTCCTTTCATGGCACCATGTTGCGCGCTAGTGGGGTCTTTTCGGCCATTTTTGTAATGCTCGAGACGTTGGTTTTTTCCAAGCTGGATGTGATGACTGTGTAGTTGTATGGGAGATGATAAGAATCATGAGATGGCGCAAGGTCACAGCAACTTGAGAGAAAATGTCACACAAGGTGACAGCTGTTATGCCTGGGAATTTTTGGTCTAGCAATAGTCTTGGCAAGAATTATATCACTGTGGGAAGTAGTAAATACTGTGAATGTCACGGTCAATGATACGAGTAGTGAATCTAAACACTTGTATGAGGCAACTGGAAAGCATTTCAGAACCATTCCAGGCTTCAAGGAAGTCATTCTTTCTTAATTTCAAATGGAACAACTATGATAGGAACCCACCCTGATGGTAGGCATGTATGAGAAATATAGCACTGACTACTACTTCTAAGATCATCAACAATTCAACTTATGGAAGTATAGATGGACATGCAGAATGATGGTCTTTTCCTATTTAAAACTTTCAAGTTTGTCTTCCCTTGGAATTTGCAAGTCAATCATGACCAGCTTCTCCACTTGAATCTTCCTCTGAATTGTGAACAATCAGAGGAACATGTGATACAACCACTACTGGCACCATGACATTGGTATCTGGTCCCCCTTGGGGTAGATCATGAGTACTAGGCACTGCTAGTGTGACTGTAACTGGGCTTGGACTTGGTGAAAGCCTGAGGTGAATGGGTGGAGGAACTTGGAGTTGAGTACTCTGCTGCTAAATTTAAAAAATCATCATTTGAAGCCCTTGCCATCAGATTTGCACACAAAAGATGACTTACTAGAGTAACTGGACTACTAGTATATTGTGGTGGAGGTGTGAGCTCACTCTCACCAGCATCCAAAGTTATGCCCATTTTTGTCTGCAAATGTGCCTGTGGGATGGATGTACTAGGTGTAGCATCTCTGTGATCTTCTCTTCTATCTTGGTTTTCTGGTTCTTCTCTGTGCTGGATCCTTCCATGTTCTTCAGGGTCTTCAGGGTCTACCTCTTCATGAAACTGTACACCTGTTACACAAGCAATGATACATGAAGCAGTGAAGAGAAACCCAAGAATTCCCCAAAAAATAGTAACTGTAGTGAAGTGTAGGAAATGTTGAGTGTTGAACAAAACTTAGAGCATGATAATACCACCCACAAAAAAGTGTTACCGAGTCCATTTCAAGTGGGTGGAGAGAAGACAAAGGGTGATCATGATGCACCTAATGAATATAGGAGCATCATAGGGGCATCTATGTACATTCTAGGGGTTGCTGAGACTATACACCGACTATATTGATATCGTTATACTCACTAAGTTTCCTATGCCATTGTTTTTATCACTCTCGTTTTTGTTTCTTTGTATCGAGGACAAGCATACAAGTCCAAGAAATAAAAAGAAAGAAACTAAAAAGTACTCTAATACCCTGACGGCAAGTTCACACCCCCGCTCATATCATACGCCCGAATCACCCGCGTCTGATCCAACCGCTGACCACCACCCTCCGTCTGAACGCAAACCCGCTGTTCTGTCCCATCCGTTGGACCGCTCGCACCTTTTTGATCGCCTTTTGGAACTGTTCTTGACGTGGTCTATCATCGGGGATGTTGTACTTTTGCAGTTCTTGTGCGACGTGGTAGGGCCGCGGGGTGTACGTCCGACGGTAGTACTTCCAGGCGAGGTCGCGCGCCAGGCAAGCGACCGGTAAGAGCAACAACATCAAGTAACACACGGCGTCTGTCCACAGACGCGGGACGAGTCCATAGTACTCGGTCGAAAAACCGAGCATGGGCGCGGTCCAGGCGTAGAGCGGCAGAAAGAGCATCGTCAACATGAACGAGCCGGGGATAGCAGCGACGGTGTACTTTGTCCACAAGCTGGCGAGACCATCAACGAGATGTGACGTTCCCAAAATAAACGTAGACGTACTCAGAGACCAACGCCGCCTTGGCAAGCACAGTCAACAAGACCGTCAGATACAACGCCGTTGCCCCAAAACCAATGCCCTGGATCGAGCCCTGTCGCCTGCTTCAAGTCACCCGAAAACAGGATGACAGAGAAGCCGAACAAAATCTATACGATGGCATTATCGTCCAACTCAATTCTCTGCTCACACTGATGATCTTGGGATCTTCTCTGCCATCAAGTTACTGAAGCCCATATTGCCAACCCAAACCAAAAGCATCAATGAAGTAAACCATGTGTCCGACAGTGGGACCGGCCTGACCTTCATGACAAGCACAAGATGGAGGTCAGTAGTGACTTCCAGGTACCTCACATGATTGTCTGAGGAAATTGATATTCTGGGTCCTATAATGGCTTGGAGGGAAAAAAGGAATAAGACCAGAGTGCAATCTTAGGGTTAGGATAATGCTGAAACTAAGGAAATGAGATGTTTTATTCTTCAACGTGATAAGATGCTTGTGTCGTAGCCTTTTCTTGTCTTTGTCAAGGACCTGCACAGATTCCATTGGAAATGTGATTAATATTTGCTGGATATTCAGTTTCCGGGACTAGATTTGAACTTGGTAGCAAGACGGTAGTGGTAGTTGCACACGAGGTGAGTCTGAGCTCCTAAACAGGCCCTAGGCTAAAGCTGAGTATGGTGGACTGGTCAGCGGCCATGACGAAAACGGTCTTGTTAGATGCACCAGTGTCGTCCCAGTCGGAGATGTCCACAGAACGCAAACCTTGTATTACAAACGTACAAAAAGACAACACATGCAAATACATCACGCATCATACACCACCCTCGCGCCAACCCACGGATACGGGTAATTATGCTGATAAAAGTTCCTCACCGTCCGCCTCCCCGCGAGCCTCGGCATCGTCACATACGACCCCCCAAGCACCACCTGATGCTTCTCGTCGAAAAAGTCGGTCGAGTATCCCGGGAAATGCGTCGTCGGGAACAACCCCTCGTGATCGGCCAACAACGTCGAGGTCCATTCCCAGGTCCCGCCGTTGGAGCCCTTGCCGGGACCTGTCGTGGCGCTGCAGGGCCAGAGTTAGCGACGCGACACGGAAGAAACGCGTAGGAGACGCGAAACGGCAGAACTCACGGAACGGGGTGCCAGTGTCGGAACCCGACGTTGCTACCACCTGGGTGGCCTATGTCGTACGTGTCCAGGAACAGGCGGAGTTCAGCCTCGGTGGGGAGACGTCCCCCTTTGCTTCGCGCATACGTCACCAAGCCGTCGTACGATGTCAACACGGGCCAGTGTTTTGCGACGTCCATCGGGACGGGGCCATACAGCGTGCGCACCTGCGCGTTGCGTCCAGTCAGTCTCCTCACATCACAAAAGACAACGCAAACCCACCTGCATACCGTCCTCGGACGCCACCCAGCTCGGCGGCATCCCCACCGTCGTCTTTGCGCCTTCCCAAAACACGAGGAACTCCCCGTTGGTGACAGGACGCCACGACATCCGGACGCGATTTACCTGGACCGTCCGCGCTGGGCTCTCATTGTCCCAACCAAACACATGCCCCTCGATCTGGTGGACCGCCTCCGGTTTCAGATCGTCCCCTTCGCAGTCCTCGTGGCCCAGCGTCACCTCCGCCGGACCGAGCGTCACCGTGTCTGTCGGCGGGGTGCTCGCAGGCACGCTCAAATCCCATGCGGCACCGAGCGCTGTCCACGGTGGGGGTGCGAACCCAGGTGGGGGCAACGTCCCCGTGCCGGCGCGCTGGATGAGCATGTACAGCAGTGTCTGGGTGAATGAAGGTGAGCGTGCTGCTCGACAGACAACGATACAACGGCTTACCTCGACGTGCCATCCCTCGTGTTCGAGCGTCATCGCCAACATCCGCGCCACGTGCCGAGTAAGCGTTCGGCGTCCAGCCGCAACGTCATCATAGAAGCGCATCAAGCGCGCACGCACACGGTCCCTGAAGGCGAGGATACTCGGGAGGGTGGGCCAGTCTTCATCCTTGTCGGGAACTTCCGAGTGACGCTGTCCAAGATTCACGTCAACGACCCGTTTTGCAACATGCAAAGAAACAACCTACATGACAATGATCCGGATCATCCACATGGGGATCGATACCTCGCTAAGGAAGCTCAGCAATGCCACATTCACCCACCACAGCCGCACTCACCTCAAAGATCTGCGTGTAGTGCTTCGGCTCCGTGTTCGGCTCGTTCAACGCCTTGCTCATCAACATATCCAAGAACCTGTCGCGTCCAAACCGTCAGTCCCCATTGCTCGGCGCTACCACAAAGACACGCACGTCGGAATGTGGCCAATGTAAAAGAGACACTTGTGCCTCAGATCGATCGGCTTTTGGTGCAACATGTCGCGCGGGATC
>JBBPMZ010000437.1:0-13910 GCA_038090575.1 Tylopilus cf. pernanus | reverse complement strand
CGACATGCAGGTTACACGCCCGACTCACCAGCAGTCGTGACCCCGTCCGAGGCCCGAGTGAGGTTTTGAGACACATGACCCCCGGGTCCCTCGCCCCGTCATGTGCTTTCCCAATGCGCGTCCATGCCGACGCGCATTGTGCGCTCTTCTCAGCGTTTACCCCCCTCCCTCCCTGACACTGCCTCAGGTCCGAGTGAGGTTTTGAGACACATGACCCCTGGGTCCCTCGCCCCGTCATGTGCTTTCCCAATGTGCGTCCATGCCGACGTGCATTGTGTGCTCTTCCCAGCGCTTACCCCCCTCCCTCCCTGACACTGCCTCAGGTCCGAGTGAGGTTTTGAGACACATGACCCCTGGGTCCCTCGCCCTGTCATGTGCTTTTCCAATGCGCGTCCATGCAGACGCGCATTTCGTGCTCTTCTCCGTGCTTACCCCCCTCCCTCCCTGACGCTGCCTCAGGTCCAAGCGAGGCATTGGTACACATGACCCCCGGGTCCCTCGCCCTGTCATGTGCTTTCCCAATGCGCGTCCATGCCGACGCGCATTGTGCGCTCTTCCCAGCGCTTACCCCCCTCCCTCCCTGACACTGCCTCAGGTCCGAGTGAGGCGTTGGTACACATGACCCCCGGGTCCCTCGCCCCGTCATGTGCTTTTCCAATGCGCGTCCATGCAGACGCGCATTTCGTGCTCTTCTCCGTGCTTACCCTCCTCCCTCCCTGACGCTGCCTCAGGTCCGAGCGAGGCATTGGTACACATGACCCCCGGGTCCCTCGCCCTGTCATGTGCTTTCCTAATGCGTGTCCGTGCCGACATGCATTTTGCGCTCTCCCCTGCGCTCTCCCCAGCGCTTACCCCCTCCCTCCCTATCGCTGCCTCGGGTCTGAGCGAGGCCACGGTACACATGACCCCCGGGTCCCTTACCCCGTCATGTTCTCTTATAATGTGCGCCCATGCTGACGCACACTCCACGCGCTTCCCGCACTTAATTCCTTCCTCCCTGACATCGCCTCAGGTCCGAGTGAATATACCGCGCACATGACCCCCAAACTCCTTGCCCCTCATGTGCTGCTCTGATGCACCTACACAGCTGGTGCCAATCATCATGCCATGGGCAGTTGCACGCCCGGTCCACCTGGCCAAGGCCCCCAGGCCTCAGTCGGCCCAGCTTGCCAGTGTCCCCTTCCACTTCCCTCCTCCTACTTGCCGGGTATGCCGCCTCGCGGCCTGCGTCGTCGGTCACTCCTAACACTTGGGGAGCAGCTCACGCATACCCGGCATCTTGGGCTCTGTTCTGGGCCGAGGAGCGCTCCGCGCTCTTGCCCGACCTTGCCCTCCGCCTCTCCACCTCCCCTCCCCTCACTGGACCTCACAGCTCAAGGAGCGACGTCCAAAGATGGCGTTACTGCCTCGGGGGGTCTCCGCATATACGTCACGGGGAGTATTACGTACAAGTTGAGGTTCAAATTGTAGTAGTACTACGTTCACGTCGGAGCCACGCTACGGTCAGTCCACCCCTCGCACAACAAGCTTGTAGCTCATGCTCTTAAGGTTTATACTTGGTAGTGAGGTCCGATTGATGGCGACCATGTGGATGGTGGCTTTCTAATCACACGGGGCCTATTGAGATTGCACTGGTAACTTGCTAGACGGCAGATATAAGATGAACCCCCATGCAATTTCTGTTAATTGACACCGGTAAGTGTTGCGACTCACGCCTAGTTGTATACATCACTTAGACTCACTCGCATCTCCTGCTTCTACCTGCTTAGACAGCCACACTACCCGCACCCATGGTGTTAGAATCATCAGCCTTTGATATCATATTTGCCGGAGGTGAGTTTAGTAGCTGCGTCGTTCACTAGCACTGTTGTCACGCGTTTTTCTGATCGAAACTCAGGCGGGACGACGGCATGCGTCATTGCGGGTCGCCTAATGGAAATTGATCCTTCTCTGAAAATCCTCGTCATAGAAAGTGGTCAACACACACGCGACGTCCCGAACCACGTTCAACCCTGCCGATTCGTCGAACATCTGACGCCAGAGTCTAGCAGTGTCTCGTGGCACGTTGGAAAACCTAGCGTGCATCTTAATGGACGCTCTGCTACCGTTCCAGCCGGTCGGTGCGTAGGCGGTGGCTCCGCTGTGAACTGTAAGAAGTTGAAGGGCGACAGACCCTCTTCGTCCTCCTGGCAGGTGATTCATTCTGATCTGTTGTCTCTGCATGAATCACAGTCATGGCGTACGTACGAGGTGCCGCTTCAGATTACGATGATTGGGCAGCGTTGGGTAACAAAGGGTGGAGCTTCAATGAACTTTTGCCGTTGATAAAAAAGGTACTAGTAACCATAAACGACAATTTGATTTCGTGTCTTATGGGGATGGCTTATGACCGAATTGGTAGATCGAAACATTCACACCGATAGCAGGCAGACCGACCCATGGCTACTCTGGACCGATCCAAATATCCGCTGTTAAGACCAACCTGGGGATTGGGAATCAATTCCTCAAAGTGGGAAGGGAATATGATTCGGATCGACCACAGGTAGACGATCACAACGACTTCAAGACTCCAAATGGCTACAGTGTGCGTATTTCCGTTCAGTAAATCACTAGTCCCTTGAAGAATGATTGGTTCTTGCTTCTGCTAGCGAGTGCACAGGTGATGGTTCCGCAACGTCACGCAACACGCTTGCCAGCTAATGCTCCATGTTTCAAAGCTTCATCGATGCCATGACTGGAAAGCGATCTGATCCGGCATCTCGATATCTCTATCCGCATTCCGACAATCCAAACTTACAGGTTCTGGTTGGGAAGCGCGTCAAACGTGTGGTTATTGAGTAAGTTTGTCACCAGAAAAAGGACATATAGAGTCTCTGACGCGGAGAATAGGAATGGACGAGCGGTTGGAGTCGAGTATACTTCAGACGCGAGATCACAACCAGATGCAATCAGAGAGTTGGTAACTGTCAAGGCAACCAAATTGGTGGTTGTTTCCGCTGGAACGTTTGGTTCACCTTGCATCTTAGAGAGATCAGGTATAGGCTCCCCATCTGTCCTCAAAAAGCAACACCTCCAAGTCGTAGTTGACTTACCCGGCGTCGGCGAACACTATCAAGGTCAGTTCGGTTCATTCTTCGTATGTCCTAAGGTGCATAACTGAGCTACGTATCAGATCATTATGGCGTTGTCCTTGTCAACCGTGCATCAGACGACATGCAAACGATGGATGACATGTGGAGCAATCCAGACGCGATCATTGGTGAGTAGTATATCGTATTTCTGTAAGCATTTACAAACCATACGGTGTAATACTGTTCTACAGAATGGTCAAAAGAATGGGAACGGAATGGATCAGGGAAAGTTGCACACAAGTCAGCCGCTGCACCTTGCCTACTCCGATCACTACTGATAATCTGTATAATACTAGTGGAATCGAAGCCATGGTGAAGCTGCGTCCGATGGCATCACAAGTAGTATCCAGTGGACTTGCATTACAATCGAGATGGGATACATTCTTTGAGAAATGTCCCGACAAGCCTATGGCCATCATCGGTGTAGTTGCAGGGTATGTCAAAGCCACATCCACCTGAGCTTGAAAGGAATTCAATAGCCGTTTTCATTGCGCATCGCTAGGTGCCCTCAGATGGGTAGTGCCATTCCTGGGTTGGTTGGAAACAAATATATTAGTGTGGCATACTATATTGTAGGGGCTCATAACAAATCTGTTTGCTTTGCTGCGCTTTCTGATATCGGCGTTACAGTTGTACCCGGAGTTGGCCGGAAGCGTCCACATTACGTCTGGAGAGGATGCCAATGCCCCCCTAGATTTTGACCCTGATTATTTCTCCAAGTATGTGTTTTTCTGGCTCTTTGCGGTGCATTATATCAATTATAATAATCCTTAGACCTAGCGATATCGCCCAGCTCACGCTTTTTTATAAGATGGCGCGCGAACGTGCCAGGCGTATGCCTGCGTACAGGGGAGAGGTGATTGCTGCTCATCCGGAATATCCAGCGGGTAGTGCTGCTACCTGTAGAGAAACGGACATCCCTGCCTCGATGCATGCACCAGACATCGTGTACTCAGAAGCGGACGACGAGGCTATTGTGGAATTTCATCGCGAAAGAAGTGAGTCATTATCGGTCACTTTCGCACTTCAGCTTCAGTTTCATTCTCTGTACAATTATCGCAGTATCCTCGAGTTGGCACTCGGTCAGCGCTTAGATGGACATTCCTTTTTTAACTTTCGCTAACAAAGCCTGTCCATCTAGCTTGGGACATGTGCCATGAAACCTCGTAATCAAGGCGGGGTGGTCGATGAGCGCTTAAACGTATATGGTGTTGATGGCCTGAAGGTCGCAGGTATGGATCCAATAGTGCTTACCTGTCTGTTACCCACTGATCCGATGGAATATGCTCGTTAGACCTGTCCATCTGCCCTACCAACGTCGCGAACGTACGTCGAAATTTGATGTTTGACCATGATGAATTAATTGATTGCTCTGCTTCGGGTTAGAACACATGTTCTACTGCGTTGTTGATTGGGGAGAAGGCGGCCACGATCATTGCAGAAGACCTCGAGGGGGTTTCACTAGCAGGCTGGAGCGGCGCCATGAAGGCAAGTCGTGTTGTAGTGCACGATTCCATCGTTGCTATGCAGGAGGATGACAAGCGGAGTAGTATCCCACCCTGCTCTGCTCTCTATCTAAGTAAATTGTAACGCGTTTTCATGTTTACACATACTTTTCCCGTTAAATGACTGCAAAAAATTCTCAAGGTGTGTGCTAATATGTATACTAGCTGGCCTGAACCTACATACTAATCCTTGGGTATTATAATAGGATTAAATGATTGACAATGGCTCGGGTCACCGCAGTTACACCGGGGCAAAATCTCCGTCACTAGCACCAAGACTCAGATCTTCATTGGCGTGGAAGCTCGCAATGAAACCACGACAGACTTGCGGATGATCTCAGAAGTCCGGAAGTCCGTAACTATATTCCATTGCTCACTTGGTTGCTAAATGTCTCCATAGTGGGATTGAAGCCTCGCGAAGTCGCTTCACGGTCCGACGGATGCACAACTAGCTGCAAGCCTTCCAGTGGGCCTGCACGGTCGCAATCGAGATAGGAAGCATTCCTGAAGAAACATCTTGATAAGACCATGTCACATGATGTCAGTGACGCGGTACTACTAGTATGTACTAATTACAGCGTAAACTGGCATTGTACATCATGATGCATATTACATAAGTACTTCTGGCGAGGCATAAGCCGCATAACTTGAATAACCTATAGAGTGATGTCCAGCCCGGTCACCGAGGTGACTGGGCTCTTGTACAAAATTGCGCGCGAACACGCTAGGCGCATGCCTACCTATTGGAGCGAGGTGGCCGCCGTACGCCCACAATTTCCAGTCGGTATTCCGGCCGCTTGTACAGAAGCAGACAATCCCGTTGCAAAAAATACACTAGACATTCAAGTCGTGTGCTTTGGAGTCCGAAACGGAGGATGAGGCCATCGTAGAGTACATTGGAAGGGAGTAATTTCTGTTCAATTGGATTTCTCACATTAGTCACTAACCGTTTCTCCGACGATTGTAATAGGCGTTCGGTGAGCACGACAATTCTTCCTTTCAAGTGTCTTGACGAGATCATGGCATGCATTCATTCAATTTGGGACATGGCCCTGCCATGAAACCCCGTCACGGTGGACAAGGGATTGTTGTTGATGTCCCGAAGGCTTCGAGGCAGCACTGGCAGGTATGTGATGAAGTATCATCCCGCAGTACTTGCATTTGATATTGACGAGTCAGTCTTCGCAGGTTTGTCTATGATCCGAGTCTGACAGTCCAACGCCGGAAATGTACGTCATCTTGTTTCCACAACCTGAGTGTGATGAGCACATCTGACAGTTTTTACTGCTCCCTTTTAGAATACATGTTCCATTGTGCTGTTGGTTGGGGAAAAGGCGGCTGCCATCATCGCTGAGGATTTGAGCATAGGGTTCCACGACCAATGGCAAAGTAGCCTCAGTTCCCTCCTAAGCGCAATCCTGCACTCGGAGTGAACACAGAAGACCTGCAAAATTCTCACAATTATCATATACACTACCATCATCATTGTTGCTGACGTTGATCTCTCAGCCTCAACTCTTGTGATCAAACGAAAGTTAAGGCAGACTGAACCGCACAGCCTTGGTTACACGCGGTGATACTCGGTTCCTCATTTATCTTTCTTCACTCTTTCTCCGCCGATATTTCAATGAGAGAACATCATAATATATAGCGTGCACCGGCAGCTTCAAGTTGAGCTCCTCTTTGAATCTTCATCCAATCTCTACGTTACTGTTATGTCAGAATCCCCAGTCTTTGACATCATCTTTGCCGGAGGCCAGCTTTTTTGGCTCTCAATTGTATTTCGCTCATACTACTATTCCATTAGGGGGAACCACAGCCTGCGTTGTTGCGGGCCGATTGGTTGCCGCAAATCCTGCTCTCAAGGTTCTCATCCTCGAGAGTGGCCAGCACACGCAGGACGTCGCCAGCCATGTCCAACCGTTTAGATATGGCGAGCATCTCATGCCAACCTCCACTACTGTTTCGTTCAACGTTGGGAAGCCTAGCCCATATCTCGACGGACGTGCGCCGGTCGTTCCATGTGGCCGAAGCGTGGGCGGCGGTTCCACTGTGAATTGTAAGCTGAGAGGCGAACTAGACGCGACCTCCTTTCATTCTGTTTGTAACCCGTGTGGTATCTCATCCGCGGCCTCTCTGACATCACAGTTATGGTATACGCACGAGGTGCAGAATCGGACTATAATGATTGGGCAGCGTTGGGGAACGCAGGGTGGAGTTTCAATGAGCTCTTGCCGCTGATTAGAAAGGTAACGTATGACGACGACAGCTTGATCTATAGCAAATGCAGCTGAATTCTGTAGATCGAAACGTTCACACCAATAGCCCACAGACAAACTCATGGGTACTCGGGCCCGGTCAAGATATCGGCGTCTAAGACTAATTTGGGAATTGGAGATCAATTTCTGCGTGTGGGGAAGTTATACGATCCAGGACGTCCGCAGGTTGACGATAATAATGACTTCAGGACTCCAAATGCCTACAGTGTAAGTGGTGTCATACAGTTATGAGCGGACCAACAGCGTCTAACTTATTCGTACCAGCCGGCTTACAGGTAAAGGCAGCGAAAGATGCTCACCAGTCACTCATTGTCCCAAGATATGTAGATCCCGTAACCGGAAAGCGTTGTGATGCAGCCTCTCGATACCTCTACCCACACTCTGACAATCCCAACTTGACGATCCTAGCTGGAAAGCGTGTGAAGCGCGTTATTGTTGAGTGCGTTCTGAATATATTAAGTATGCATATTTCTGACTACAATAGAAATGGACGCGCGATCGGTGTCGAGTACACGTCGGACGCAATTTCCAACCCAGGCGGTAGCAAGGAACTGACCACCGTCAATGCGACAAAGTTGGTTGTCGTTTCTGGTGGGGCATTTGGTTCACCAGCCATTCTAGAGCGGTCGGGGATTGGTTCTCCGTCCATCCTAAAGAATTACGACATCGATGTCTTGGTTAACTTGCCCGGTGTAGGAGAATGCTATCAGGGTATGTCTACCTACTTCTGTGCTGATGGCACGGAATGACTGTGTTACCCGAGACCACTGCGGTATGTTTCCTACGTACCACACAGTAGAAGAAATGGAAACAATGGATGATGTCTGGACTGACCCGAAAGCAGTCACTGGTGAGGGGTGCTTGTCTAGCCAAAATCTCTGATGCGAATACTATTGGTAGCATGGTCAATGGAATGGGAATGGAATGGAACGGGGAAAATTGCGCACAAGTCAGCCGCTTTACCTTCCAGTTACTTCCCTGTCTTCTGAGCACCTGGTTGCAGTGGAATTGAAGCGGTGGCGAAGATTCGTCCAACGGCAGCGCAACTGGCATCGAGTGGTCCCGCATTGCAATCAAGATGGGACACATTTTTTGAGAAATACCCCGACAAGGCTATGGCCATAATTGGCTCTATTTCAGGGTAAGCTCAGTCCGAACTTGAAATTGCGATGAACTTCAGTTCTTACATTTGACCAGATTCCCTCTGGATCGTTCCGCGCTTTCTGGGAACAAGTTTTTCTGTGTGCCCTTTTTTATTGTATGACGGCATTTCAGTGCATCATAAGTTGGTCCTCTATTCTAACTCGCAGGCACTCCACTCTAGTTGTATCCAGAATTGCTGGGTAGTGTCCACATTACGTCTGGCGAGGACGCCAATGCTCCCCTTGACTTCGACCCTGATTATTGCTCCAAGTACGCTTTCCGCTGCCTCTGCTGTGGTGAGACGTAGTGATGGCAATGCTACTCTAGGCCCGCAGATGTTGCTCAGATGACTCTGTGTTACAAGGTGACACGTGAACTAGCTCGACGAATGCCTGCATATCGGGGCGAAGTAGCTGCTGTGCACCCACAATTTCCGGCCGGTAGTCTAGCTACTTGCAGAGAAGTGGATGGCCCTGTTCCGCTAGATGCGTCCGACATTGTATATTCTGAAGCAGACAACGAGGCTATCATGAAATACATTCGTGATGGAGGTGAGCGTCCTCTTACTTTGGTTGTTCAAGTTGTTGATCTATTCTCTGCGTAATGATCATAGTGGCATCTACTTGGCACTCGGTGAGCACCAAAATGGTTCTTCTTTCTTTCGAAGTGTCATTAACGAAATGTATTGTTCTAGCTTGGAACATGTGCCATGAAACCTCGTGAACAAGGCGGAGTAGTCGACGCGCGACTGAATGTGTATGACGTGGAAGGCCTGAAGGTTGCAGGTGCGTGGCTTATTTCTTCTCTGGGTGTACCATATATACTTCGCACTAACGGCGGGCTTGGCAGACATGTCCATCTGTCCAGGAAATGTTGGAAACGTACGTCACACTTTACCACCTGACCTCATAGTGAACCTGAATGTGACGGTCATTTTAGAATACGTACTCCAACGCATTGCTAATTGGGGAGAAAGCAGCAATCGTTATTGCGGAGGACCTGGGGATAGAACTTGAATTTTGACAGCGAATCCATCTGCCTCTCTAGGAGAAATTGTTCTTGGTGTTCTTCATCAATCGGACTGTTATGTATGTCTAGGCTGTCGAGTTATTGTAGAGTATACCACTGTGTTCGCTTCCTCGGTCATTTCAATATATTCCGAGACAGTCTGTCATTACCATCTGACCCCAAGTCAGCAAAGTGATGGAGAATACGTTAATGTCGACCTTTACTACCACCGCGCTGATATCAGGGGGGTTCGTTTGCTGCGCGGCTGCCTCTGCCTCTTGCGGTGATACTCCGTCTGCCATATCTGCCTTGAGAAAGCTAGTCATTCACTATCTCAGCCTGGCACACTCCCTCAATGGCTTGGCACATCCGATCTGATGGCCGCTTAGGCGGCTCAGCGAACGTAAGTATGCGAGAGATAGGGGGCATTGCCGGTGTGTGATGTGATTCTTGGGGGAATGTTTTCGGGTCGTATTGGCACGTCGCCGTGGGCAAGGAAATCGAAGTGTTTTGTCCGGATTTCCAATTTTGGGATAGGCTTCTACAACTTGAGAAGACCGTCATGGCCAAATCCTTGGCGGCATTCCCCACAGATCGCGATGCGTTGAGTGGCCAGCTTGGTGGTTGAGTCCAAGGCATCACTTGAAGCACGACATACAATATGTCCACAGTGTCTGAGATGGTATTAGGAAGCAGTTTGATTCAAGTTATTTGATCTATACCACTAGCACGCCAACCGAAAGAAGTTTTGCACGCATGTGTACGTACAATGTCAATTTCCGCGGCTTTTCCCGAACAGACTCCAGGCTGGGCGAATAGCCGACAAATTTGAGTAATGTGTAAAATGTCCCATCCGATACCCGCTCTGCACACGCAGTCAGTTATGGGTACGTATGTATCTTATCCCTGTTTGATGCTTTCCGAGACTTTGCTGACACCTGACATATGACTCTACGAAACCGTGCATCATGGATTCATGGTTCGGTCTTTGAATCGAAAGTTAATTTTTAGGGTCAGAAAATGTGAGTTCTTCTTCCTAGCTGCTTATTGACGGAACACAGATGGAGCATTTACTCAGGGGCTTTCAGTGTCGTCTACATCGTCTTCACAGCTGCATTGTGCGATATGTACGATATCATCTGTCACCGGTCACTCGTGATCCCACGATGAAGGTTGAAGGTCCAGTTGCATCGCATTTTGGGTCCGACTCTTCCCCTCTTTTAGGATATTTGAAAGGTATATAAACTTTGTATCATCTTGAGTTGTGTTACAGCCGCACTAAGTTGTGCACCTTGAGATTTCGATATTCGCTCTACATTCCGAGCTCATGTCCTCAGTATTTGACGTTATCTTTGCTGGAGGTAAGTTTGCTTGTACCTTCTAATGCCTCCACTTATTAGTCTCTTCTTAGGTGGAACGACCGCCTGTGTTGTCGCTGGTCGCTTAGCTGCAGCGGACTCCTCTCTCAAGATCCTCATCATTGAGAGCGGTCAGCACACCCGGGATGTTCCTGGCAATGCCCAACCCTGCAGATACAGCGAGCACCTCTTTCCAACGTCTACTACTGTTTCGTTTCACGTCGGGAAGGCTAGTACGCACCTCAATGGTCGTGCACCAGTTGTTCCATGTGGTCGAAGTGTGGGGGGAGGTTCCGCTGTTAACTGTAAGTTGTGCAAGCGACTGCGTGCATGGATTTTTCTGTTCACAATGGTCTTCGTTTCTTTCACTTCACTGATATGCACAGTCATGGTCTATGTTCGAGGTCCCGCATCGGATTACAATGATTGGGCAGCGTGTGGCAACAAGGGCTGGAGCTTCAATGAACTAATTCCACTGATTAGGAAGGCAAGTCGTTTATTTCAGACCACGATATAATTTCTAACCAGACATGCAGCTTGAAACGTTTACACCGATATCAGACAGACCAACCCATGGTTACTCGGGCCCGATTCATATATCTGCCGAAGGGATTGACTTCGGGATTGGAAAACAATTCTTGGAGGTAGGGAGGATATACGATCCAAGCCGCCCACAGGTCGACGATAGCAATGACTTTAAAACTCCAAATGCATACAGCGTAAGTTTCAACATGGTCCACGGACAAATTTCGCTGATATTTTTCACTAGCCATCTTACAGGTGAGGAGGTTTGGGTGAAACACCTGGTTTTTTCTTGCTGATGTGCTATTACTCAAAGATATGTCGACCCCATGACCGGAAAGCGCTGCGATACTGCCTCCAGATACTTGTATCCTCATTCAGGAAATCCAAATTTAGAGATCATGGTAGGGAAGCGCGTTAAGCGCGTCCTCATCGAGTACGCTAGTTGTGAATGCTTCTCATGCGCATCGACTGACCCAGTGGCAGGAATGGGCGTGCTGTCGGTGTAGAATATACCTCAGATGTTATATCGAATCCAGAAGGAAGCAGAGAGCTGTTCACCGTCATGGCAATGAAGTTGATCGTTGTTTCTGGTGGAACGTTCGGTTCACCATCCATTTTAGAGAGGTCTGGGATTGGTTCTCCTTCCATCCTCGCGAAGCACAACGTGGACATTCAAGTCGATTTGCCTGGTGTCGGAGAAAATTATCAGGGTATCTATTTAGATATTCTGGTTTAACATCTTTTTCACCTTGACATAGATCATAATGGTGTCCTTCCGGTGTTCTACGCATCGGATGAGACTGAAACCATGGATGTCTGGAAAGACACGGAGGTGATGGCTGGTGAGTCATTTTGTCCCATTTTATCTCTATCAATCATTACCGTTTCTGACGCCAACATAATTATAAGACCATCTGAAAGAATGGGAGGTCAAAGGCACAGGACAGATTTCCCACAAGTCTGTTATTCTTTATCTTTTTGGTGTTGTCGCTTGCTGATTTTCTGCATAACAGTGGAATAGAGGCAATGGCGAAGATACGGCCGACAGCAGCTGAATTGGCCATCGCAGGGCCAGCGCTACAACGGCGATGGGAAACGTTCTTTGAAAATAGACCTGACAAGCCGATGGCAATTATCGTGCCATTTTCGGGGTAAGCCATAGCTGAATAAAACATGACTTCTCATTCATTTTGTCCATACCAGTAACCCATTGCGTTTTCCATCGGCTGGTCGAAAATTTATCTGCGTGATATACTACCTTGTAAGGAGGTAACAGAAATCAGTCGAATCCTTCGATCTGACATATTGGCACTCTAGATGTACCCAGAGTCGGTTGGCCATGTCCATATAACGTCGGGTGAGGATGCCAACGCCCCTTTGGACTTCGACCCCAACTATTACTCTACGTATATTTTTTCCTTTTCTCCCCTTGTCGCGCACTGACGAATTCATCGGCCAGACCTGGCGACATTGCTCAGCATACTTTACTTTACAAGATGACACGTGAGCTTTTTAGGCGTATGCCTGCTTATAGGGGGGAGGTGGCTGCCTATCATCCGAAATTCCCAGCTGGGAGTCCTGCTGCTTGCAGAGAAACGGACGGTCCTATTCCGATGGACGCGCCTGATATCGTTTACTCTGAGGCGGACAACGAGGCCATCATGAGCTTCAATCGTGATAGATGTAAGTCAGCATTTACGGTGGATGTTGTTCGATTGCTGACCCGTTCCCCACACGAGGGTCGCAGTAACCACAACTTGGCACTCGGTAAGTTCCACTTGCTGCTTCCTTTGACCTTGATTGATGATATATTGGTTCAGGTTGGGACATGTGCTATGAAACCTCGTGATCAAGGCGGAGTGGTAGATGAACGCCTGAACGTATACGGGGTTAAAGGACTCAAGGTCGCGGGTATGTATCAATTCTAGACTTACGTTCTCAACTCGGTGTGATCACACGAGTTCGCTAGATCTGTCTATCTGCCCCACTAATGTAGGAAACGTACGCCTTGAGGTCCTTTTTTTTGCGTGTCGCTGATCTGACTGTCCGCCCTAGAATACCTTCTCCACGGCATTGTTGGTCGGAGAGAAGGCAGCAACCATCATCGCAGAAGATCTGGGAATCAAACTTCTTGATTAAGAGCGGGTTTCTTTGGATTTCTTTGCGTTTCTTGGTGCGAAGTACACTGCCGAGGACGTCCTTTAAAGTGCATGTTATCACCGCATAGGAAGTGATTTTGTAGGATGTTACCTAAGGCGTGCACTTGAATTTCTATCTCTTCGTCGCGATTTCCCCCGGTGATATCGCGTCCTCTCCGCCCTCGGCGGACGGTCCCGATGAAAGCTCGGGCGCTCAACTCCCCTCCTACGTGAACTTTAGGTCGTGCTATAATCCCGCAGAAACCTTTGATACACGTTTGATTTCCGTTAAACCATGTTGCCCCTGTACGATATCATCTTTGCCGGAGGCAAGTTACCTGATTCTCGGAAGCATGGATCGTTCAGCTAATTTACGCGCAGGGGGGACGACCGCGTGTGTTGTCGCTGGTCGACTAGCCACAGCAGGCCCCACTCTCAGGATCCTTGTCATTGAAAGTGGCAACCATTCACGCGACAATCCCTGCCACGTTCAGCCCTGCAGATATGTCGAAAATCTTGTTCCAGACTCCACCACCGTTTCATTCCATGTCGGAAGGTCGAGCCAGCATCTGAATGGACGTGCTCCAGTTGTTCCTTGCGGCCGAACAGTCGGAGGCGGTTCTGCTGTTAACTGTAAGTCGTAAATGTGATCATCAATCTGCCTTTGTGTGTGCCCGTCTAACTCAGATTCCTTCACTGGACGTGGATATTCTGTACAGTCATGATGTACGTACGAGGTTCTGCATCGGACTACGATGACTGGGCAGCATCGGGCAACGAAGGTTGGGGCTTCGATGACCTGCTTCCCCTGATTAAAAGGGTG
>JBBPMZ010000436.1:0-13910 GCA_038090575.1 Tylopilus cf. pernanus | reverse complement strand
GGGTCCGGCGGGACATTGTGTCACGTGTGCTGTGTGACAGGCGTGTTCGGAAACTCCATTAGTGGACTTTTTGATTTTAGGCAACACCTGGGCGGTTACGCGTTACTGGCCCCATGAGTCATTGCTCGCCCCAAATTCCACACCAATATTCAACTTGCTGCACTTGCTGAAGGGGGGGCAGGGATAAGTACCCACACTCTTCTCCTCCGCTGATCCTATCCGAGTCTGCGTGCCAGTTCGTCAGGGTAGCTGTGCGCATGAGAGGTCAACGTGAGGCTGGTGATCCGAGCGGACATACTTCACATACTACACACCGCTCGAGCTGCCCCGGCTTGGTTTGCCAAAGTCGTATGTTATACCGTATCTTTTCACCCTGGAGCACTGTCGTGACTCGGAGTCCCACTCCGACTTCATCCAGTATCACCAGGTACGTGCTTTGATGCGAAAACACGAGATAGTGACCAAATATTTTGCGTTAGTCGTTCCATAAATAAGGATGCGCGCGATGCAGGTCATTGAGCGTGCTGGACCTAGTAAGTCGTATTACTTTCAACGAAAATCAATGTTGAGATACGATCTCACGGCGCTGTCTGTTCTCTAGGACCTAACATGTCAAATAAGTGGTGCCTACCTTGTGTCGGCCTCTTTCGACATGGGTTTCGAACGTGGCCCCAGGTGATGTGAGCGACAGACTAGAACATGATCTCGAACAAGTCCGGTATGTCTCAAGAATCTACGTAGCTTGGAAGTGCTCATTAAGATCATAATACCCTTTGACATGGTTGCCAGATGGTCGAGAAAGGATTCACATAACGGATGCGAGACTGCGACTGCAAAAGAACATCAATTCTTGACTTGAAATTGTACAAGGCAACACTGTATACGAATTGCGTCTAGTATTTGGTAGCCAGTTACGATCGCAGAAACTGATCTAACCCCTCTTTCCAGGTAGTTTGTTCAGGCATGGGGAGACCGGGTAACCCGATCTCTACTTGAGAGAAAAAGTGACAAACTCTCTTGATAACCTTCTCGATCGCCCGGCGTTTGGCGACGGAACACCACGGCAGAAGGTCACAATGGACATTCTGACGTCGGAACTCCGCGACGGCAACGATAAGCTGGAACGAGACAAAATGTAAGTTTAAATTGGTAGCGAAACTCGAAGCAGATAGACTCACCCAGCCACATATTGTCGCCCCCGTGTGAAGCGTAACTCGTGACAAGGGGCGCCCCTCAGTATCCACCAGACCGAAGCAGGCAACCTCGGCCGTTTGATATGTTGCTCGATGGAAAACATGCTGGAATAACTGGTGGCCGAATGGTGTCTTGGAAGACACCGTCAACGTACATCAAAAAGATGTGGACTCAGTACTTACTATGATGGTGTGACGTTGAGTAGAAGGGTTCCACTCGTAATGATGGAAAATACCAAACCCATGGTGGTTGTCATGTTCTAGCCACCAGTCGATCACGTTCTGGATTGGGTGGTCAAGGGAAACAAGACTTTGCCACCCAGCCCAGAGTGGATTGGTGACCAGATGTAATGCTCGGGGCCAAATGTGCTCAGCGTTCCGATGCGACACTTCTCTCAGTTCCTTCATTACATAGGTTCTGAAGACACTGTCAGAAAAGTGAGTGGTGGCTTCCTTGCCATTGGGAAGGACCACGCGTGCTATGATATAATAATCATATCAATATACTCATTGTGAACTTCCAACCTGATGCTTACTGTATTCGAGACCTGAATCATGGCCCGGAGCTGCTCCATTGAAGCTCTGTTGACAATCAAAGATTACCTGTGCAAGAGTGTCCTCAATAAGGTGTTGCTGAAGTCCGACAACCTTCCCGTTCTCACGAAGATTGACACACAAGAGCTCAGATGTCCTTTTGATGAGGGCAATCCATTGCCCAGCCCTGGCATTGTGCAGAGATGACATGAATAGCTCTACAGAATAAGCATTAGTTACGATCCACCCAACCATAATTGTAGCCTTAATGATTAACACAGTGATGAATCTGATCCGGTGGTGGGGGCAAAATTGCCGTGACTTCAGTACCAGTCACGTGTGTCACGTTCAAGTTAGATCCTGCTGGGCTAACTTGAACCTCACTAATACTGGTACTAGTCACAGTATTGGTAACTGTCGACCAGTTCCAGTCAAATGGGGCTATAGTCTCGGCAACGAACTGATCTTGGCCGTTGCTACCTGTCGAAGCATCACTGTTTGCCGAAAAATGATCCCATTGGAAGAAGAAAGTGTCGTTGCCAGTATAAACATTGAACTGGTCAACGAGGTGGTCAGAGTACGTATATCCCTCCTCTCCGATCCTGCCAGTTATGCGACTCAATGAGAAACCATCCGAAACACTAGAATGCAATCCTTACATTGTCGATGTCATTGCAACATTACCACTATCATAGTTTTGTTGGGCCTGTGGCAGCGCTGGCTGGTATCGGATCCGTGACGGCTCAGGTTCGGACACTGGCATGAAGTGAGGTGAAAGTTGGTGAGTGCGACTCGCGCTTCTCATTGGAATTTAAACCATCCGAGATCATGATATTCCATTTCTATCAGATAAGGAGAACTTAGATGCGGAACCCCGTTGGGAGCCCAGGAGGAACATGCGAGGCTTCAAGTCACCCGTTTTCATTGTATCTCGGTGGGTTCGAGATAATCGCATCAACACCTAGTGGTATCATGCTGGACACCCAATCCGATGTGTCGGAAAGGCAGATGCTATTCCATACGCAATAATGCTGCTTAATACCATGAGCAAGCAGTTCTATATCATGCAGAACTGACGAAAAAAGCGACCGGAAGCGGTGGAATGTGTCGTTCGTAGTGTAGTCACGAACTGGCTGCCGAACAGGGATCACGCAGTCGGGGTGGTCATGGTTGATATAATTGTTGCGAGAAGCATCAACAGGAGTAAAACGTTTCTCGTTTCTTGGAGGTGGTTTTGAAGGCAGATACAGGTGTAGCATATGCAGGTATCGTACAAGCTGAACACGTGCTTGCTCCCAACTGATGTGGTACATTGGGAGTCGGACACAAGTGAGCTCGCCAATGAGGGGCCGACGTTGCCTGGAGTGTAATGAGATTCTTGAGAAGGATTTCGATGTCTTTGCATTCGCCAAGGGTATCTATAATGACAGGAGGGCGATGAGCGAATAACCTTGGCACTGTTGAGCATGGTCCCTCTTCTGCTCTTCGCGTAGATGAGGCTGTCAAGTGCACTCCCGGGACCATTCGAATAACTATGGGGTTGACGCGAGAGCTGAGAAAGTAGGGAACGAAATACTTCCGAACCACTCGTGCAACATTCGTTCCGAAAGTCACAGCAGTAAAAAGCAAGCATTCCTCCTTTGCGCTGGATCTTCTCCAAAGATCCAATGACAGGCGATCTGAAGCCGGCTCAGTATCATCCACTATGCAACGTATTCCACTCACGCCAATACCGACTTTCCCGCACCGGCTACAATCATGGAAATATCAGCAACGTACCAAAAAAGAACGTCAAAAATCTCACGTTTTCCTCGCACTCACAAGGATGAGGACGCTGTTCCGCCATATTTTATACCAGGTCGTGTCAAACAACTACTCACGTGTGCCTGATTGACGGAGTGACGAAGTCATGTCCTACTTTTCTGCGCAGTTCAGTTCATGAAGCCACTGTAAAATCTCTTCAAAGGGTGCTCCTAGGAACGTCAGGGGTGAGTCAGATTGAAGGGCATTGAAGGGTGATCACCATTCCTCTCGCTTCTTTGCTTGTCACCTCGAATTCTTCCTTCAATTGCTGTTTGTGGAGGCGGGCCAGGGATACTCTTACTGGATTTGATTAAACAGTGTATTCATGGTATTATCGGGACCTTACTCGATGTCTGGCCGAGTGGAACGCAGTAAGTTCTGCGAGTGGGTACTCGGTCGTTCAGTATCGTTTTGGCTTTGAGATCGGGATATATTCTGGAATCTGAATACCAGCCTCGTTATCCCTAAGCAACACGGTCACGCATCAATTCCAAAGCGCCGAGAGGACTTACAAAGCCGTGGTGGAGAGCAGGAACTTGAAATGAAAACAACCTTGAAGCGAATGTAGTAGATCGACGACCTCCTTTATCCTTTCTTGCGTGAGTTGACCTCTCCAGGGGTTGAACATAGTCTAACAGAATGTATCGGCCTCAAGTAGCTTGATCATCTCAGTCAGCACCTCCATACAAATTTGCGGTTCCTCGGTACTGAGCCAGTCTTGTAGTCTGACGTCGAATTCGGCACCGTCAGTAAGCGATAACTTTCCGAGACAGTCTACGAGTGCATCGCATGTCTGAGTTTCTCAAGCTGGAAATGGGTAGGTGGAACGCAACATGACCCCTTCCAATCTGCATGCTTGCTGGCGGTGGCGATGCCTTGCTGTAAAACCGATGAGATTTCAGCAGGAATTTTGCGGCAGTGCCCCACGCTACAATGCAACCTACCCTATCACCTGATTTGCAGGTGGTGCCGTTCAACGATCATTCGATGTTCCCAGCATTATTTCATATCCATGTAATGTGACCTATCGAGGAATGTACTATCGCAGATAATGTGACGAAAACGAGCAGTTCGTTGCGAAACTAGGGAATCTTGCAGACTATGTCTCCGCCAATCGTTGGTTCGAGCAGCAAGATAATGATATGGTTATTTTATTTACACTTGTTTGTGTCAGGTCTCTCGAACTCCGGATCCGAGAAGTTCCTGTTCCGTTCCACGTCATGCCAGCAGCAACGTTGCCAGTGACATTAGCATACTCACACTAGAACTTCACCAGGAAATTCCGCCTTGACAAATTTTCGTCGTGCACGTCAGTGATTGCTGCCATATTCGTGATGAGGCTTAGATGTCAGCAAATCATAATCGCGGATAACTGGTGCCGAAGTTCCGGGTCAGACTCTTACACCAAGGTCTGGTCAGCCCCGTGTGTACTCGCTATCCTTTCTCTGATGTCCATCAGATAGTGATACGTTCTGTATGCCACCCGGTCTGCGTTGACGGATTCTGGCATTATTAAATGGTGTCCTAGATTTTGTTCGTTCTTGCCGCAATCTAGAAGGTCCCGAGACTTTGGAATTGGAAACTGTGCGTCTTTCCCAAGCTGTCCCTTGAAGTTTGCGCAGTGGTTATACTACTAGTACGATGGTCCTCAAGAATCCACGTTTGGTTTTCCGATAATTGTTGTTGCCCCTTGCCTTCTCGAGGCAATTCTTGTGGTGACCGTAGGAACGAGCATGTGCTTTCCCAAATTCTGAGCCAGCGATCACTGATGTATTCGGTGTTTGCAATTCAATGCTGATCTGGGCACCGGTATCATTGCAAGCGATCCCTTGATTGTTTGCTTAACTGGCATGACACATGTTGATGTCCGTGGCTCTTTGTCTTCCTGGTTTCGGAACCATGAGCAGCTCAAAAGAATTCAGGCTCCTTGTTATACCGCCTGCGTCTCTTATCTTCTCGGGCTACACCCGTGACAGGTTCTTGTTCCTTTCCATCCAAATCTCTCCTTCTCTGTCCTACTGGTTTTTGGTGGCTCCGATCGGCACTTTCTCGTAGCTGCACCCCCTTGTGCCTTCCAGAATTCTATAGCGGTGTTCAGAAGCTGGCGCGCGTAGAGGCCCATAAAATCTTGGCCTTTCCAGGGATGGAATTGCAAGCAGAAAGTGCAAAATGGCAGCCTTTCGCATTTTGGACCTGTATTCGGCTTTGGTACGGTCTTCACGTAGGGCATCACACTTCTCACATGACGATTCCCGGACTTTTACATTTTTGCCGAACGTACGTCACCATGTTCCCTCTTGTTTGGGGTTGCTCACAACCTTGTATGATAGCGATGGTGTTGGCGGTCGTACGTTCTCATCTGTTTCATATGCCAATCGGCGATTAGCATGACTGTCGGGTCGTCTGCTCGACAGGGGTCGAATAGGTATATCTATGTTGGCACCGAATACGCTGACGAATGCTGTGAGCTCCATCATCTTCCTACCATGCATGTCACTTATTCACGGGCAGACTGCGGTAATTCGTTCTCGGCGGGGGTTCTCAACGTGAGCTCGACCGATTGTGACATGCCTTGCTCTGGGGATTCCGCCGAATACTCCGGTGCAAGCGACTTGCTCAACGTTTATCGTAGTGCCACCCCTCTCCCTCCTCCTTTCATTGTACAGAGTGCTGATGGCAGCTCACTGGAGCCTCATGGATACGTATATCCCTTCTGAGGAAGAGTGTTGCTCGTCCAGGAACGATCAGTTCAACTGAGGGGCGAGTCATATTTTGTCATTTGGTCTCATTTCGTCGTGATACACATAGTGACATAACTTGTACCCCCCTTCCGCGACACCACGAAGTGATACGAACGAGAGCAATGGCAATGTGAACACGCGAGTTCGAGGACGAGTCTAGGTCGAGTAAGAGAGGATGGTCGGGTCGGGCTGCAAAGATCAACACCAGAGCGTCAAGGAGGACGTACATGGAGGTACCAAGAGGTACTGGAAGGCCAAGAGCATGAAACGATAGAGACCAACGTCGAAATGAACGCGTCAAGAGGAGGCCCAGACCAAGTTGAAGGTTACAGAGGGCGATCGAGACCACCACAAAGCTGTCGAAGGCGACGGACACGATGGGATACAGCCAATACGCGACAGGAACGAGTGTCGAATCGAAACGATCGGGCAACGGGAAGTTATTGGTCCAGGAGACCAGGAGAGGTTAAAGTTGGGCGATGTCGAGGGCGAATCACAGTATCGAAACACGAACCAGGTCCTATGCGATGGGAGAGGTCCACAGGTGAGCGGCGCAACGAGCGGCGCACGCCACAACCCAGTTTGAGTTGAGACGCGACTGCTAGCTGAGCAGGGCGGTCGGACTGAATGGAACAAGGACAAGATCGATACGGACGTACCAGCACTATTCACACCACTCCAGGCGACATATACACCATCCAAACCCACCACAACGTCGAGGTCGACTGAACGCAAACCAGAAAGTTAATCGGCACCAGACGAGCAGGATCGCTCACCATGTCGTATGTCAATTCAAGACTGCATCGGATACTTCGAACGCATTGTATATAACCTAAAAGAGATGGGAAAATGGTTAGTATATAACTGACAGCCACAGGACGCACTTGAGATAGATCCTGCATGCTTGAAGTGTAGCCACTACTCCGAGCAGCGTCTTACCATATATCGACATTGACATTCTCACTCCTAGCCTGCGTTGTATGTCCTTGCTGTGTCATGCGAATGAGTCTGTTCAGGGAGGGTGACTGACACCGGGAGGTGAAGCAGTTTCTATTTGAAATCGGCATGAACAACTCTCATTCGGGGATCAGTACTCAGTACTCAGTGGTGTGAATTTAAAGAAGGGATGTTGACCGCGGAGAGTTATGATATATCGCCACGTAATCCATAATACTCTGCGCTGTAATTATAATATCTCGAGTCCATGCGGCGTTAAAGGGTCCCTTGAGTCGTAACTGCACAGCCACATGTGAATTTGCTGATGGGCCCCCCTCCCGGCCTAGTACTGACGCGAATCTCTACTCGGCAATGTTTCCCTCAAGTTCTAGTGCTGGTACATGTGTTTGTGGTCGGTCTTTTGACAATGCTGGGGCTTTCATGAGGCACAAGAAAAGCTGCGAGAAGGGTAAGAAGCAACTGGCGACCGCGCTCAAACAGGCGAAGGAGTTTCAACGCAGCAAGAGGCGTTGTATTGGAGGCAACGACCCGCATGCAGAGGATGTAGATTTAGCCTCTGATTCACTGAACTCGCCACAGGTTGTTGGCGGTGCGTGATTCCTCTCTTAGGCTTAAGCTACAGCTTTATATTGTGTCATTACCGTGACCAGACTTTCCATTGGTGGCCCCAGGGCCCTCCGAGTTGGAGTCGGTAGCTACAGCCTCAAATTCCAACCACATCACCTCTCAGATTCAGGGTACAGCTCCCGGTCTCGACGGTGTAGTCCGTATATTGATCCTTCTGCGGTCATGACGCTGACCAGTGAGGCTAGGTTGGAGTCAGTGAGGACGATACTTTGCCGTTGGCTGTACGTCGCGGTCGGCGACTCAACCGGCGACTCCCGGAGCGCTTTCGGGATATGCTCCCTGAACCTCCGCTACCGTTGCCACCCCACGATGCAGCTACTCTACTCAAGCTGCCGGCGGATTCAATCCTGCGTTGCAATGTCCAAGCTGGCGCTCATGGGGATAATCAATCACTGGTTGAGCTGGCCCCCGCTAGTCGAGCTCCCGAACACGCCTCTGTGCAGCGACGTACTGTAATAGTCACGCAAGTAAATTCATTTGGCTTATTTCGTCTCTACGACGAGGGTTCCACTCCCATCGGTGATCCCGAGGATCAGAGTGCGCACGGCCCTCTTCCGGCATTTGCACAACCAACTTCGGGACTCTGCATGTCGCAGCCAGCTGGGAATCATTTTTATCCGTATCCTAACGAAAACTCGTGGCGTATTGGCGACTGGTACTGGAATCATGGCGTTCAGAAGTCTAAGAGGGATTTTGATACTCTTATCAAGATTATTGGAGACCCGGACTTTCGGCCTGAAGATCTTCGCCATACTAATTGGGCCGCTATTGACCGACAGCTAGGCTGTTCGGGTCCAGAGACCTCTCGTGCGGCATCTTCTCAGCCCGGCGCTAACGAGTCACCCAACTGGTTACCAGAAGGTGATGGCTGGATGCAAAGAAATATCACAATCTCAGTTCCATTTTCGCGACGCGCCTCACATCCTGGACCCGCTGATTACACTATTTCCAATTTTTATCGTCGGCCTCTTCTTTCAATCATTCGCGATAAGCTCTCCGATCCTTTGCGCTGCAAGGCGTTTCACTTTGAGCCGTACCTCTTCCGGTGGAAACGTTCCTCTGCAACCACTGACATTGGTGCCACGGTGTATACGGTGAATTCTACTACTCTCAGGCCTTTCTAACTGCGCATCACGAGCTACAGGAAATGCATTCAGACCCTGACGTCGGCTGTACGTTGCCTCGCCGCATTGTTGCACTGATGTTTTGGTCCGACGCTACTCAATTAACGACCTTCGGCGACGCAAAACTGTGGCCATTGTACCTTTACTTTGGAAACGAGTCAAAATATCAGAGATGTTCTCCAGCTACGAAGCTTTGCTCACATGTAGCATATTTTCAGACGGTTGGTTTGTGATCATAACTGTGAGATCCGGAATTCATTTCTTTTGAAATTTAGCTTCCCGACGAATTTAAGGACTTTGTGGTGGAACATCATGGAGGTGATACACTACCTGGTGATAATCTGTTCACCCATTGTCGCCGTGAACTGTTTCATGCGCAGTGGGTGGATCTCCTGGATGATGAATTCCTTCAAGCCTATGTACACGGTATTGTCTTCACATGTGGAGATGGCATCAAGAGGCGACTATTCCCTCGCATATTCACTTATTCGGCCGATTATCCGGAAAAGTATTCTCCCTTTCGTGGCCTCCTGTTACTTAGTTGCTCAAGTTGCTGTATTGATAGGGTGCTTATAGCGAACATTCGGAACCTAGGTGGATGTCCTTGTCCACGTTGCCTCATCCCGAAAGACAAACTACACAATGTTGCCAGCGAGGATGATATGTTGCAACGTGATATTTTATCACGACACGACACCATAGAGCGTCGTGCGAAGATCTTATCGGCACGGCAATTGATTTATGAAGAACAATATGTTGTTGACACGGTTCAGGTGGAAGAGCTTCTAAAGCCTGAATCCCTGGTACCGACCCTAGTACGTACTCTTACCTTCATGTGTGAGACAAATAATGTTCTTTCGTTGTCTAGAATGCATTTTCAGAACGACTTGGCCACACTGGATTTGATTTTTTCCTTATGCTAGTCGTTGATCTACTGCATGAATTTGAGTTGGGCGTTTGGAAAATGATTTTTACTCATTTGCTTCGTATGGTAGATAGCCTCAAGGGCGATATACTAGCTGAACTTGATCGTCGGTGAGAGGACATATTCTCAATTCCCTCTAGCATTATTTCACTAACTATGCGAAGTTTTCGGCAGGTCCCGAGCTTCGGTCGCAGCACCATTCGGCATTTTCATAAAAACGTCTCAGAGATGAAGAGATTTGCAGCTCGAGACTTCGAGGATGTGCTTCAGGTTATTTATTTCGCTGCATCACGCGTCCGCTGTTCATACGATCGTCCAACAGTGTTCTATTCCTGTTTTTGCAGGGCTGCTACCAGAGCCTCACAATAGTTCTGTACTGCGGCTTTTATTCACTCTCTCCTATTGGCATGGTCTTGCCAAACTCCGCTTGCATACTGACGAGACTCTACATATCTTGGAGACAGTGACGAAGGAGCTGGGAGACAGTGTCCGTAGGTTTGCCGCTAACACATGTCCCAGCTTCTTGACAAAAGAACTGCGTCATGAAACTGACACCCGAATCCGACGCCAAACAGTGCAACAGAAGCAAAGCAGGGCAAAGCGACCCCAGGTTACCACACCGGTTGCACAGGCACAACAGCCCAAGAGCCTGAACCTTCAAACATACAAGTTCCATGCTTTGGCAGATTACCCAGTGCAAATCAGACTGTATGGGACCACTGATTCATATTCCACTCAATCCGTATGCCATTTTCTCATTAGTTTGTGGATATCATTTCAGCCGACCTTTTCCACGTAGGGAGAACTTGAACACCGCATCAGTAAAAGTCGATTCTCCAGAACCAGCCGAAGGGCTTATGTCCCACAGCTAGCCTCTATTGAGCGACGGCAAGCACACATAAACCATATCCGTATGCGACGTGAAGCACTCAATTTGGCAGATCCTGTTGCGAATGAACCTGACATTCACCATATAATTGGACAATCCCAAAATTTCCCTGAGGAACTCACAGGGTTCGTACAAACCAATCTTGGGGATCCCGCCGCTAGGGTAAGTACTTACTTTCTGGTTTCCGGATTCATGCCTTATTCAGCCTAGAATTTTGTGATAAAACTCAAGGCTCATATTCTCCCCCGGATAGCAGCCATACACCGAGAGGAGGGCTCAGGACATTCGGCATTAGACCCTGTCATTGACGCGAATCTTTCGGGAGATGACTCGCACCTCCCTTTGTCACAGTTGAACCATGTGGTGTTCAACGGAAACAAGATCTACAAACATCAATTACTACGCATTAATTATACTACTTACGACCTTCAACGGGACTTTGACATCGTCAATCCATGAACTGATTGTCGGGACATAATGTTGTTAGCTAATCTACAAGGCAATCGCGACAACCATCCGTTTTGCTACGCCCGCGTCCTAGGAATATTTCACGCCAACATTATATACACCGGACCCGAGTCGAGGGATTTCTGATCACGGCGAATCGAGTTTCTGTGGGTTCGGTGGTTCGAAGTCTTACAGGACCGTCCAACGGCCGTTGGGTGGGAAGAAGGTGTCTTGGATTATATCAAATTCTCGCCGATGAACGACGAGGGCTCGTTTGGTTTTGTTGACCCTGCTGACGTGTTCAGAGGTTGTCACGTTGTCCCTGCATTTTCCTATGGCCGAGTACATCCTGATGGGGCCCAAGTTGGGTTTTCCCGCTGTGCAGGGGACTTAGATGACTGGAAATGCTATTACATTAATCGGTAAGTCAGGACTAGATCACAATTGCTGCTTCATTAAGCGCTCTCGCAGGTTTGTTGACCGTGATATGCTCATACGCTATCACTGGGGACTCGGAATTGGACATATGTACTCACACACAGTACCTGTGTCTCCGGTCAGCCCAGCCACCTGTTCCCCTCGTCGGTCGTTTCAACGCGATCCCTCATATTGTCCCAGCAACATTGACTCAGAGCAACCGACCGACCAGGATCTGGTACCTGATGAGTTCGAGTTCGAGTCTGGATCTGAATCCGAGACTCAGAAGTCGAGTCAATCTGAGTCCGAGTCCGAGTGCGTCGAGGACTTTGCTGACGTAGATGGATGGGATGACGTTTGCGCGGGGACCTTCAACGGATATGTGTTCTGAGCTCTAGTTTATACTATCAGTACAAGCTATACTTCCGAAGACGGTGTCTGTCGCCGCATTCCATGCTGTTGATGGCAATTACTTAATCACTTCCAAGCTTTTAATATATACTTCGAATCCCTGTGCCAACGCCTAATTCTGGTTCGATTAGACTTGATTAATCAATCTACACGGCTTTTGTACTAAAGTCATCACGTCGTCAGATAGACTCGTGACCAGTCGTCAAACCGGTCAATTGCCATGGTAGGACTCTCTCCAACCTTGGATGGGCTTTCACTCGTACTAGTTGCCAATTCTTCCGTCCTCGAGTTGCAGCAACAACGTCAATCCGTCAAGAATGTCACCTACTCGAAGAACAACCAACTGTTCAGGTACGTTTACATGACGTTTAACCCTACTAGTCAACTTGAATGACAAGTCATGGCAGCAGGTCGCACAACTGCCGCTTGCGGGCACACCCTGCGATGCCTTTGATACGGGCGTTGCGGACTCGGATGTCACCATCAAAGTGACCTATTAATCCCAGGCAACGTGAGTCTCTCAACTTAGTTTGTGGTTTGGTCTGCGGCGAGCTGTCTAGTTTTCAGCCCACACATAAAATCTATGGTACTGCCAGTCAGCGATTCAAAATCGCCAAATCTGGCATTGAATATCCTCCGCCTTATACAGAATCGTTCACCGGATCATCAGACCTCATGTTCAACTATGATTCAAATTGCCAATCGTATTTTATATCATGCTGTCGTCTGGATCCTGGGACACGCGATGCCTATATTTGACACCAGAATTACCTCACCAACTCTGATACCTATCCCACCCTTCGACTCTTCGGACCCCAGCATGGCATTCGACGGTTTTCTTCTTGTGTTTGAGAATCAGTATCTTCAGGTATCCATGCCTTTTCTTCGTGTGCTCTGCATGCTAATATCAGCTTGCACGATCAGATCACCCTGGGACTACCCTACGGTACAAAATCTATGGTTTGGGTAAAGTAATCGCTAGCGGTGGTTTCCAATGCGATATTGGCACGGACAGTGGGGCCAGTGCCATGCAAGCTCTCTGGGTTCATAATGTCGCGGATTCAAGCAACCGAAACATGTGAGCCAGTTGGGTTATTACTTGAATGTGCAGCTGTGGCTAATGTGGTGGGTGTAAAAGGCATGGCTCGCATCCCATCTACTTCGGGCATTGCATCAGTGAGACTACTGACGCATCATCATCTTCTGGAGGTTTACTTCTCAGGTAGGACAATCGAACTTCTCACTTGCACATATTAGAATGCTCTAGTAGTTCTGCTGGGTTCGACATCTTCTTGCAAACCACATCCAACCCTGACTCAGGCCATGTACAACGGTATCGATTCGGACTTGTGGTAGTGCTAGTATTCTTTGGTCTGATTCCGATTCTGACACGTGCTCATGTCCACGATGCTTCAGGCTTTCAACCTCCCTTCCCTGATTTCTGTCCGACTGCTTGACTCGCTCAGGCTATCTCTCCCCCTCGAGCTGGACTCATCCTTGATTTGGCAACTTCGTATGCCTGCTGATCTTGTTTGTCTCAACTCTCCTCTAGGAAATCGAGGGGTGTGTTGGCTATGCTCCCATCATGTCTGATTGGCTCGAGAGTTTCCAGGTCTGGGATGGCAGTATATGTCAGTGTTGCCAGTGATACTACTAGTAGGGAGTATGATGAGCAATTACAATTATTAGCAGAGTGGCATGTCTACCATCATGATCATTTAATTTGATTATATATAATGTTTTGTTGAGATTTAGGTAGCTGACTTGCAGACAAATGGCAGGCATTTATTATTGGAGTACTACCTCCTTCTATCATCATGAGAAAGGATTATATAGACTTTG